>PVKN010031738.1:0-12414 GCA_004027915.1 Capromys pilorides
TCTGTTATCTGTCTGACATTTATTACCTATTATCTATCTATCTATCTATCTATCTATCTATCTATCTATCTATCTATGAAGAAATTACACAAAGAAACACACTTGAAAACACTATAGATAAATCACAACTGAATTTTAAAATCTTGCTGAAGTAACTCACAAGAATTCAGGAACAACAACAATAAAAAGAAAATTTAGAAAAGAGGACAAATAAAGAAAGGGGAAGGCTGAAATATATTAGATATTAATCATTTTCTTAGCATGAAATTTCAACTAAACTAACCAATGGGAGGTTTCACAGAATACAATCATGAACGTGATGCAATTGTACACTATGTAAATGTTAAGACAAATATAATACTATAGGTAGAGTGAGGCAAAAATATGTAGAAACCTAAGTGTGGTGGCCCATGCTTATAATCCCAGCATTCTCAGAGGCTGAGGACCATAATAGGAAGACAGCCTGCATTACATGGTGAGTCACTATCTGGAAGAAAAACAAAAGTAGTTGTGTGAAACACCTTTATGCTTTTATCAGTCCTTTGCCAGTGAGATAGCTCAGTGGACTAAGTGCCTGCTCAGGCAAGTGCAGTGCCTGGGTTTTTATTTATTTTATTTTTCTATTACTTTTAATAAGAAATAACAATGTGACAGTTTCAAAACATGTTAGTAATACATTCCCAATAATTGATAAATGCACATTATTGTCCTTCTAGTAGTTATTTAGAGCAAAGGATACTGACATGATGATTTTTGTAATCATTATTGATACAAAAATTTCTTCTCATTGAACTAATAGAAAGTAGTTGTATCCATAGTCCAGTATTCTATAATCGCAGTGGATTACTGGCAGAACTGGCAATGTCGCAAGCTGTTGATTTAAGGCTTTTACAGCTCAGCATACTAATCTAGCTTTGCATTTCATGTCTTGTGGTTAAACTTTTCTGCTGGGTGATTAAGGGCAAGTTAAAGCAAGACCTGTATAACAAAACTTGGAACTTTCGTATCTCTCAAGATCAGTCAAATCCCCTCAGGATTTACTTTGAAACCATGTGCAGTGCTTTGTAGAACTGTTGTCAGTGTCAGCCATCTAGATGCATCACAGCTGTTGCTTGATCAGTTTGCTCTCTGTGAAAGCCTGAGAGAATATTTTCTCTCTAGGTAACACTCCTTAGGCACACTATACATCATCGATCCCTTTCCTCTGTGGCCCTATAATCTCTTTGAACAGGAAATTTGGGATACCATTGAGTTATAGGATGTTACAGCATAGGTTCTCTTATGTCCAGTGCCTGGGGTTTAATCCCTCCCCAGGTGCACTGAGCCAACCGCTGAGTTCCAGTGTGGTGGTGCATGCTTATAATCCTAGAGCTGAGGATGCTAGAAACAGGAAGGTCACTATGGGCTCCAGCTGCATAGTGAAACTCTGTACCAAATACATAAACATAAAAAAGATAAAAACTGATATATTAATATCAGAGGTAGAAATATATCAAAGATCAAAAGAACACTGTACACTGAAATGTTTAGAAATCAATAAAATACAACAATTCCAAATGTATATCTGCCAAACTAGAAAAGAGAGCTGCAAACAATGTGTTATGGTTTATGTCTAGTTGTCCCCCACCAAAGCCTCATGCAATCATGGGGTGGAGACTTCTAGAGTTTGAGACATGAGTCAAGATCCACTGGGATTATGTGTTTTAGCACTAATGGGACTATGGGTCTGAGTACTGCTGGAATTATGGATGTGGCCTAAGGTGGATAGGCTGAAGCAGAGAGCCTGAATGTGATATAAAGAGAGACAGAGAGACAGACTCACACTGTTGCTTTCTGGAGCCCTGGTTGGTCAGTTGCCTCTGTAAAGATTGTTGCTGTTCCACCACCATGAATTGGAAGCTCTCTGCCCTGTTCCACTCAGCCTTGGGCCAGCCAAATATGAACTGAAAACTCCAGCAACTGTGAGCTAAATAAACCTTTCCTTCCTTCATTCTGAGTGTCAGGTATTTGTCCCAGCAATGAGTGAAAGTAACTAAGACACCATGTGAGCTGAAATCTGGTAAAATTGGAGGAAAATGCTGACCAGTCCAGTTTAGTTGGTGTCATTAATATCCTTCCCAACAACTAATCCCCCAACAATTCAGAAAACAAGGCTTGGTAACAACACCATTAACCAATGATACCTAATAGACATTCACAAAATACTTCATCTAGAAGCACCAGATCAAACAGTTTGGAAACTGAAGAATAAATTTCTAGATCATCTAGAATTCAAAGAGAAAATCTCAAAGGAAAAATACATTGAACCTGAAAAAGGAAAATGAAAATACATTGTAGCAAAATGTGTGGAACTGAGTGAGAACAGGAGTGAGAGAGAAATCGAAGGCACCCTATGTTTACCGTGAGGTTCAGGGGAGATCTCAAATCAATACTTGAAATGTCTACCTCAGAAAAGAAGGAAAAGCTCACAAAACTAAATCAGGAAAGAAGGGAATAAGAGCAGAAGCCAATGAAAGTGAATAAAAACAAAGAAAAATCAATGAAACAACAACTATCTTTTAAAAAGGTGAAAGGGAAAGGACACCACTA
Organism: Capromys pilorides; assembly: GCA_004027915.1. Lineage (NCBI taxonomy): Eukaryota > Metazoa > Chordata > Mammalia > Rodentia > Capromyidae > Capromys > Capromys pilorides. Next base: position 2,590 of record PVKN010031738.1, read on the forward strand.
ACATAAATGACAATGCAAAACAGGAGAGAAGCTACTAGAAACAGAAATTAAGATGATACATTCACAGATCCTGTAGATATCAAACAGGTACAGCAGAATTGGGGGCTTACATACTCACTAAGCACAACAATTTCCCTAGCATGGAATGGGTCATTTTAATATCTCTATAACAATTCAGTTGTTAAATTAATAATTTTAATACCCCTCCCAAAGAACCCTTGAGACCTGAATAGCTCTACTTGGTAAGTTTTTAAATGCTTGAAGGAAAATTGATATCAATTCCACATAGTATTTTCCAGGAAATAGAAGCGGAGAGGGCTATTTTCAATTGATTTCACAAAGGTGGTATTATCCTGGCACAACTTACCTAAAAGTTGTGTGTATGTGTGTGTGTGTGTGTGTGTGTGTGTGTGTGTGTGTGTGAGAGAGAGAGAGAGAGAGAGAGAGAGAGAGAGAGAGAGAGAGAGAGACAGAGACAGAGACAGACAGACAGAGACAGACAGACAGACAGAGAGAAGAAAATTCAAAAGGGAAAAGTAAATATGTTTTATATCAACATCCCTCATGAATGTAATTATAATAGTTCTTAACACATTTTTTTTTTCTTTTTTTGGTGGTACTTTGGACTGAACTCAGGGCCTTGTGCATGCTGGGCAAGCACTCTACCACTGTGCTACAGCCCAGGCCCTTAACAACATATTTTAAAAATACAATTTATCAATGGGACTGGGGAGATAGCTCAATGGAATAAGTGCTTCCCTGGCAAGTGAAACATTCTGAGTTCAATCCCTGGTATTTGAAAGCCAAATATTTTAACAATGAGACTCATCTAGCAAAAAAGGAAATGTAAAATAAACAAAGCATACCTCACAGTTAACTTGAAACTTAGAGGTGAGAGGGTGCTAGCTCTCTCCTTGAGACTGAAACAAGATAAAAATCTCTCTTCTCACCATGTTAGTCCTTATAATTCTGGAAAATAAAGTGATAAAATAAAACATGAAAGAAACACAATATGACAAAAATGTGGAATCATTCTTATTTATAGTTGATATGATTGAACAGGTAGAAAAACTATGGAAAATGTAGGAAACACAGAGAAGCAGACAGAAAAGAGGGGAGAAACAGGGGGAGATGAATCATAAATAATAAGTTCATTACCCTTGCAGAATATGGGATGCATACATAAAAGTTAATTATATATACTAACAAAGAATACATGGACAGCGAAATTAAAACTACAATTTGTCATCATTCAAAAAATATCAAAAACCTTAAATGCGAAGCCATCGAAAAGCATGCATACTGTATGTAAGAAAACTCAAAGTGCCTATGAAAAAAATCAAAGCAGGGCTAAATAAACAGAGAGACATACAGGGTCCATAGATTAAAAGGCACAGCATGGTAAACACACCAATTTCCTCCAAATTGCTACACAAACTTAAGGTCAATCTCCTTTAATGTCCAGCCCCATCATGGAGGACAAAGGGCACTATTGGGGACGCATACCTGAGCCATTTATTATTACTATAAGTAAATATCTATGAGGATTAAGAAAATGATTTCAGGTGCCCAAATCAATGTTTTCCCAATAAAATATAGCTCTCATGTTTGTATGAAAATGACTAGCAAACATTTGGTCTTCAAATGTTAGAACCTATGGCATGGGACAGCTGGTTGGCCTTATGCTTTCTAACTCATTTATCCTTTATTTCTATGTTCTAAATAACAATTTCCACAGCTAAAACCAAAGGAAAATTTGTACCCTTTGAAATGACTATCATTCTGAAATACAAATTAAAAATCTCCTGATGAATCCAAGTAAATTCAGTACTCGTCAGCTTAATATCTTTAAACACATAATGGTGTAATTCTTTTTCTTGGGCTGAGGAGATAGCTTAGTGGTCTAAGCATCTGTCTGGCAAGTGCAAAGATCCAGGTTCGATCCCTGATACCACAGATTGTGCCAGCCCTGGATTCCCAGTTGCGCCGTGCCAGCCCTGAAGCTGAGTGTGGTGGCACACGCCTGTATGTCCAACACTAAGGAGGCTGAGACAGGAGGATTGCTGGGGTGAGTGGGCTGCATAGTGAGACCCTGTACCAAACAAATAAATAAACAAATAAATAAATTTTAAAAATAATTTAATTGTTGCTCTTTAATTTTTGCACCAGATCTCCTTGGAAGGATTTTACTGCAACAATAATAATAATAATATATACAACAATTTGATTCCTTCATTTTAATAAAGTTGATATTTATCCTTAAGATAATTAAGGTCATTTTATGGTACAGTGGAGTAAACCATTGGGATGTGTAATATATATTATCATTTGAAGCACAGGACAATTTCATTCTTGATAGATTCATTATTTTCTCCAAAAATAGAGTAGACTACAAACACATTCTCCCTCCAGCATATTGTCAGTGCTTACCTGAGCTTCCTGAGTTTTCTTTTATTCACATGGTTAACATTAGAGCAGCCTGTAATCTGATCTCTGTGCCTGGATCTCATTGAAAATGGAGCACAAGTCCCGTGAGGTCAGAGGCCTCCCTCCCCTTGTCTGACCTCCTGGGTGCAGAACTGCCTGAGCCTTTGTCGCTCCTCCCCTGGCTGACACAAGGATCCACTGACGATATTCAGATGCACACACCGTGCTCCTGCCTCAGGACCTTTGCGCATGCTTTCCTTCCTCTGGGACTGCCCCTCTGGCCACCTGATGCTGCATTCCTCCATCTCACTCAGGCCCCTGCTCAAATTCTGTCGCATTATTGTCCTTCAGCCTTAGAACATTCTCAGTGGTAGGATGCTCCCTTTCTCTTCTTACCTTTTCTCTTGTTTAAGGTACATATTACATACACATTTGTCCACTTTTCTCTCATCAACAAACTCCAAGTACCGCGAAATGCAAAGTAGCCTCACTGCTGCAGGTGCCATTTCTAGGACGCCTTACAGCACCTTGGGGCTGTGCTCAACAAATATGTGTGAAGTGTGCTGATTCCATAACCTGCATGCTTGCATTTGGTCGATAGCTACATAAGAACTTACGAATTTTGACACGCTTTCCAAAGCATTTCAGTTTCTCTCATTAAATGCAGAATGTCCACTATTTCAACTGTCACAGAGGAAGACGCAAAGTCTTTGCTGTGTGGCCCAACCTATTTCTCTTATTCCTTCTCCCATTTCTCCCTTAAGTAAGCCTTCCGCTTTAGCCTGCTCATCTTTCCTTGGACTTGTCACACCCCACCAACTCTCGAGGAGTGGGGCAACTCTCCTGGTTTGCCTAGGGCTGTAGGCTTTCCTGGGACACAGGGCTTTCAGTAGGAAAGCTGAAGAACTTTTCAGTAGAAAGCTACATGGGAAGAGTGACTGCCCTCTCCCCTGGGATCCTGATCATCCCCTTAGCTGAAAGAGCCCAATTTGTTACTCACGAAGGCATCTTGTGACATGTAACACACTATGGGCAGAGTCAGCCACGTTCTAAATGTCCTCACTACATTCAATAGCAGGTCTTGTAGATTATTCTAGCAAATATTACCATATCGTAAAATACTCTTTCACTCATATGTGTAAATATATCCGGTCTTCAAGATAATGAATCCGGAGGAAGAAGAAATTATATATCTTATATTTTTCTCATCCTGTGACATCTAGCATAGTGCTTAACTTGTACTATATAGTCATCATGTGCTTCTTACTAGGGATGGGCGTATTCTATCTTTTTAAAGTTGGCTATATTCCATGTCGACTTGCCTACGTAATAGGCCTCTTAAAGAAAGTATAAAGTAGGGCTCACAGACATTCCAGGACATATAATTGAAGCAAACTGAAAACAGGGAATTATTTGATTTTAAAACAAAAGAAACAGAAAAAAAAGGACAGATTTGGACGGAGATGCCCACTTGAGTGGACATCTGATACTCCATTTCCTCTTCCTTTTGGAGCATTATGGATCTGTATAATGTTCTTACAGGTAAAGCTTAAATTGGCACCTAAGTAATGCCAAAAACCTTAGTCAGAAGGAGGAGAGGATGATGAGACATTTAGATAACTTGCGCTACAGTGAGTTCCCAGCCTTTGGCAGCATCCTAATGACGGAGCAAAGCTCTCACTTTTCATCTAGCTATTTTGGTACAGGGTAGAGACAGCCCAGTAACTGGAACAGTAGGAAAATTGCCACAGTAGTGCTGGATTTTATTGGCTTACCAAGGAGGGGAAACTCATATCTTCCTTGCCAGAAAAATAACTGGATTTAGCTGGTGCTATTAGCCTCACGCTTTTTAGGAGCACTTAATTTAAAACAAAATTGTGGGCTTAACTCCCACCTCAGGGTTTCAAGACCGCTGTAATAAGCAGCTAGTCAAAGTGTTCTTTATCCAACTGAGTGGGTAAATTTCTTGTTCAAGCTCCATCTACAACAAAAAGATTTTCGTTTGGTGAGTGGCAATCCTTAATTTAGCACAAGCAAGCCCATCAAGATGCAGGCAGGCTTACAGCACAGAATGTCTGAGAGAAAGGTCTAACCCGGCAAAACAACCATGGAGCAAAAACAACTTACAACTCACACTAGCAACCAAGAGCAGAGCATGGTTTCCCTATCTGGCCTGTCGTGGAATACTCAGGAAAATACCAGAGAATGTGAACAGAGGTTTAGAGCACCTATCTTACCTCTGCACTTGTGACATTAACGGGACATCAATGTGGCAAGGATGCTTGGACTGACCCTTTTCAAACTCAAAGGATCTCAAAAGTCTGCATTGTATTTTGATGACTATAAACATTCAGGGATGTGGACTTTGATGTGTGTTCCATCTCCTTCAGAGTCCTGGTTTTCTTAGATGAGTGTATTTGGGAAAAACAAGAGAAAAACATCTCCGAAAAGTTGTGACAAAACAGTAACAAACGCTTTTCTTTGGTTTTGACAAACTACCTCCTGATTTCCTTTATCCATGGGACTCTTCAGTTTTTAAGAATGATTCTAGATAACATGCAATATTTTTTTGGTTGGCTCAGGCTGCCTTAAGTGTGGGTTGGGTAAGGCTTGTGGAGCTGGGGAGGGAAGCCCTATCCCCTGAACATGACTACTTTGCCCAAGCAGGCCCTAAACCAACTGAGCTAAGCTACAGGCCCCTGTATGATATTCTTCTTTATCCATATCCACTGGTTTTCTTACTAATATCATGTCAGCAAATACAAAAATGTTACACTTGGTAGTGCATTAGTGTTGGATGCCTGGTGTCTCCCAGGGACCCATTGTACACTCCCTCGTATAGAGTTGAAAATGAAGGATATTAAGATACACGAAATCATAATAAAGCTCTACTGAAGGACTTCTGCTTCCCAGATAGATACTCTTTCATACACTCTATCACGTAATTTCTAAGCGGTATGATGATGTCCCATCATCCCTCCTACTTTAACCATTTCTTACAGAAGGGGAAAGGGGAATTTGCCTATGAATCTCATATCAGAATTAAGGGCTTGGGTAGAGACACTTGTGGCTGCCGCCCATGTGAAGGTCATGGTCCTTATTTTCTTATCCACTGGACAGTGGCTGAAAATGCATAGTAGAGATTTATATAAATGAAGGAAAAGTATTGACTGAAATGACTGGAATGTCTCAGCAAGCGTTAGTAAAACCTTAGGCATTTTAATTTCCCAGGGTTTACATAGACACTGTGTGATGATAGGATGGGAGGGAGTCCCTTCCCGTTCTTGATGGGAAAGGCCCCTCCTGTTTTTACAAGGTCAACCTAATAAAAACATTGTTACAAGGGAAATAAATTCACATGTAATGAATGGTAATGACAAATCACTTCGTAGAGTTACTATATCATTTAGAAGAAAAATCATTTGAGAACAGATGATAAGATACTTTTAAATGAGCATAGCAAACCCGGAAATAAGTCACTGTTTCCCAGACAGTACACAAAACTGGTCATGTAGTCTGACCACAGGTTCTTTTCCCTGTACTACAATTTTGGCAGACCTGTCTCAAAAAAAGAGTAGAGTTAAAAGGGCTGGTGATGTAATCCAATGTACAAGACTTGGGTTTAATCCATAGTACTGCCGGAAAAACAAAAGCCAAATGAGGGGGAAGAAAAAGACTTTCAATGATTGGAGTGTAATTTCTATCTTTTACTTTAATGACTAGAACATATAATTAACACAAAATTTCTGAGTATCACCAATAAAGATCGTTAGGAATTGTGAGTCTCAAAATCACTATCAGTCTTAGAATTCTTTTTTTTTTTTTAAAGTTAATTTTATAGATGCTTTATCTCTGTCCAGCACTTTTCTTATTTCCAATTAAAAACTACAAAGTATCTTCGGGCAATATTTTTTTTTTTTTTACCTTTCTCTTGTTTTCTTATCAGTACAAAGTGAACAATAAGAATTGGACCTTACAGAGGAGTTGCAACTTGACCTGCAATGTGCTTACCATAGAAGTGATACATAAAAGAAGGTGGGTTTATAACATGAAACACGGCTGCATACGCAGAACTGTATAAAATATTCATTCCAAAATGAAAAGTTTCAATAGAGAATATTCAATACCATGTTTGCTTTATGAAAACTTTGGTTCAAAGCCCATAGGGCAAATCAACTCTAAGTCTGGATAAAGGAGCAAAGGGAACAGAAAAAATGGGGGTGGGTTAAGAGCTGGAACTTGAACAGCTTAAAAGCATTACTTGCCATAACAAATATCCTGAAGTAAGGCTAGTGTCCGTGACATAGAGCATCTTTCGCTTTCTTATTGAATTAAAGCCTGCTACATTAGCCAGTCCAAGCTGCACCGTACCAGGCCTCAACTGTCTAATGTTCCATCTGTGTTTAAAATAATCAGCTGCAATGTGCATAGACAATTTACAAGTCTCAAAGATCATATTTGTCCTGGGGTCTTCCAGCAAAAAAAAAGAAAAATTCTAATGGAAGCCCCCATTGGCAGAATGTCATTAATCAGGCAGGAATAGCCAAGGAGCTGGGTGGCTGCTGATAGTTTTGGCCCATTGGAAATGGCGTTGGCCGACTGCCAGCTTGTGTGTAAAATTTTGAAATGTTTCAAACAATACAGTCTTTACAATGTTATAAAATACTGGGGTGGTTAGAGTGGGCTGCAGACTGGCTCAGGGCCAATAAAACCTCAGGATTCCAGTCAGCTGTAACCTGGAGTTTAATGTTGTCTGGGGTGTTCAAGGTCATCTCTCCTCCCTGTCCTGCAGGTCGACCCAGTCTTTATTAAGCTGCTGCAGGGAGCTACTGCAGCAATCTGCCCTGCCTGTTCAAAAACTCCAGTCAATTTGCTTTGGCCTCACCACACACACACACACACACACACACACACACACACACACACACACAGAGTTAAACTTAAAAGTCTTACTCAAGAGGGCTTTTAAAAATTTAAGTATTTTTTTGCTCCCTTAATTAAATAGAACAGGCTTGCAGCTGATACTCTGCTAAATTTAAAGAATGGAAAAAGAAATCAACCTTAACTCATCAACCAAAGGCAGTGTGTATTTTACATAGTTACGATCATACAGAATGCAAAATTTGTGGTAGCTGCCTCTCAAATTTGATGTTAAAATCCTATTTTTTCATGGATACAACTTTTTGTAAGCACGACATTAATGGAAGAACAATATAATATCGTTTGTCCAACCCTTATATTATCACCGTTTAAACAAAATGTTTTCTATGTTTTCTTTCTCAGAGAGGCCTTTGTGCTCAATTGCATCACCGATTTGTGATAGAAAGTTCCTCTGTATTTATTAATATCTCCTAAACGTAAATGTGCAGAAGGGAAAGAGTCAAAGGAGATCTCCATTTCTGAACTCTGAATAAATGTTACCAAGTGGCTTCCTGAAAGATGTTTTTCTTCAAGTGGCAACTGGTTAATACAGCATGAAAAAATCCATTCCTCACCAGCAACAGATAAAATGTAATATTCTTCTAAAAAAAGGAAATGTAAAAGTGTTGACACTTTAAAACTTAAAGATTTGTCCTATGGCACAAACCTGGGCCATTGGTAGGCCTGGGGATACACTTGGCAATGTGGCATCACACAGATATTCTTTTTTTTTTTTAATTTAATTTTATTTTTGATACAGGGTCTCGCTAAGCAGCTTGGATTTGTAATGATCCTCCTGTCTCAGCCTCCCCAGTGCAGGGATTACAGGCTTGTGCCACCACGCTTGGTTCCGGGGCCAGACTGCGAGTCTAGGTTTCTGGGGTCTGCACTGCTTATAGTATCAGGGATTGGACTTGGGATCTTGCACTTGTCAGGCAGGTGCTTCTGCCCCCTAACTATTGTCCTGGCCCCATGGATATCCTTTATGGACAGTTTGTTTCTGATTTGTTCTCCATGAGAGAGTAATTCTTCCAAACAAAATGGAATTTATTTTTCAATGTGTTTGGTACAGACTCTCACTAGCGACTTGGACTTGTGGTAATCCTCCTGGTTTTAGCGTTCCTAGGGCTGGGAGTACAGGCATGCATCACCATGCCTGAACACAGTGGTAGGCTCAGCGCACTCAAAGATGAAGTCAATGCGGCAGGTGGTGCCGGGGATTGAACACTGGTCCCTGCACTTGCCTAAATGGACACTTAGTCCACTGAGCTATGTCACCAGCCTTGGAATGTAATTTTCATATGACCCTTTTGTAACACAAGATGGAAACATAGTGCATGTAGTTTCATATGTTCCATGAAAAGAAAAGAGGATTCCTCACTTAGTGCCGTTTCCCAGGTATTGATTGAGTCAAGCAACCTGTCAACCAGAGTGTCTTCAATGGGAAAGTGTTGATAAATGGAGGCATTGAAATACAGAGTTCATGAAAATAGTGAAGAGGGATTATGACATTAAGGGTGCTTGCAAATGGCAAATGGTGAAGAAGCTGAACAGCAGAAGCAGCACTGGGAGCCAAGTGAGGGGACAAGCCTGTTGATGACCAGGGATGTGCCACACTGTACAGGGAATATTCTGTAATTATAAGAGACATCTAGAGTCAAAAAGAGGATAGTTCAGGAGTAATCATAAAAGAAGAGAAAGCTATCGCCATGGGTAAAGCTGTCTAGAAGAAGAACCTGGACCCAGAAGGAGACAATTTACTTACAGAGATTAAAGAGGATACCAGCATCAGAGAATTGATTTGTAACTTCTAGAAAGTGAAATATATTAGGAACATCAACCTGCATACGTATATAGCAGAAGCTACAGTTGCAAAGCTATAATAATCACTGGACACACCCTAAGTTCATAACCTCTGTGGTGTGTCTTTACAGATGAAAAGTCATGGAATGAAATTTATTACCAAAGTTAGGATTTTGCTCCCTAAATAATTCAAAGCTAGCAAACATCTCCTCTCAGTGAATATTAACTGGCTGTTGTCAAAGATGTCTGACAAATCACATATTGATTTCCCTGGCCACAATAATTCAAGTATTAGAGACTCTAGCTATGAAAAGGGGATTTTTTTTTTTTTTTTTTTTTGGTCCCAGTAATCACACTCAGGACCTTGTGCTTGTCACGCAGGCACCTGTGCCATTAAGCTACACCCCTCCTCCTGGGAAGGTGATCTTTAAATGGGTTTACTCTCTGGAGGCTGTGCATAAGTTATTGTATTTTAAAGCAACCAATCATGTATATTTCTGAGGTGAAGTATTGTAAAACAATACTCTTGGACACTGGTATATTTTGATATTTATTTGTATTTAACCAACTTTTAGGAATCCAAAGTCTTTGTTTGATTATCCACATTATTGATCATGTCTGCGTTATCCAGTCCATGGGAGACATATTGGGTTTATTTTCTTCTCTCTCTCTCTC
>PVKN010031739.1:0-12418 GCA_004027915.1 Capromys pilorides
TATAGTCATCTAGTTTATCATTCTTTATAGCTGAATAATATTCCGTTTTACAAAAATACCACATCTTTTTCAACCATTCTTCAGATGATGAGCATTTTGATTGTTTCCAAGATTTGGCTATTACAAATTGTGCTACTATAAACATAGGTGTACAGATATCACTACGGTATGATGTTTTCAGTTCTTCTGGGAAAATTCCCACTAAGGGGTTAGCTGGACTGAATGGGATTTCCAGTTCTAGCTTTTTAGGGAGATTCCATACAACTTTCCGTCATGATTGCACCAGTCTGCATTCCCACCAGCAGTGGAGAAGTGTTCCTTTTCCCCCACAGCCTCCCAAACATTTGTCGTTGGTTGATTTCTTTATGATAGCCATTCTTTCTGGGGTGAGATGGTATCTAAGTGTTGTTTTAATTTGCATTTCATGGATGGCTAGCAATGTGGAGCATTTCTTTTTTTAATGTATTTTACTACAGGGTGTACAGGATCTCAATTCCCAGATCAGACTTGTAATGATCCTCCTGCTTTCAGTCTCCCAATTGCTAGGATTACAGGTGTGCACCACAACACCCAGTCTCAGTTGCTGTCTCAGTGTGTCCCCCAGGGTGGTGCCAGCACAGCACTCTGGGGATTGAGCCCCAGTCCTTGCGCCTGCCTAAGCAGGTGCTTTAGTCTGCTATCCCTGTGTTTACGATTGTTACGTATACATTTTCCTCCAGGAGACTTATTATTTCTATTTTAATGTTTAAATCTTTGATCCATTTTGAATGTAGTTTAGTGCAGAATGATAGACATGGGTCTAATTTTAGGCTTTGGATGGGGAAAGCCAGTTATTTTAACACTATTTATTAAAGAGGCTACCTTTCTTCCAGTAAACATGTTTGGCCACTTTATTGAAAATAAAGTGGTTGAGTATATTTGTAGTTGCATCTGCATCTTATAATCTATTGCATTGATCCTCTGGTCTGTCTTTATGCCAGTACTATGTGGATTTGATCATAATAGCTTTATAGTATATTTTCAGGTCAGGAATTGTGATGCCTCCTTCATCTTTTGTTGCCCAGGAAGGCTTCTGATATTCTGGATCTCTTCTTGTTCCAAATAAATTTAAGGAAACTTCTCCACATCTGTGAGTTATACTGATATTTTAATTGAGATTGCATTGAACCTCTATAAAAAATTTTGGGAGCATGGCCGTTTTCAAAATGTTGGTGCTTTTTCAGGAGCAAGGAATATCTTTCTATTTTCTCAAGTCCTCATCAATCTTTTCTCGGAGTACCATAATTTTCACTGCATAAATCTTTTACTTCCTTCGTGAGATTGATTTCTAAGTATTTCATTTTTTTGGATGTTATTGTGAAAGGCATGGTTTCCCTAATTTCTCTCTCAGTGCATTTGTTGTTTTTGGACAGAAAAGCTACACAGTTTTGGTGTTGATTTTGTATTTTGCTGTATTACAGAATTTGGTTATTAAATCTACAAGATTCTTGGTGGACTTTTTGGTGTCTCTTATGTAGAGTATCACATCATTTGTAAGTAATGATAATTTCACTTCCTTTTTCTAATCCTTATTCCTTTTAGTTGTCTCTCTTCTCTTATTGCTTTGACTGTAGATTCCAGAACTATACTGAATAGGAGTGAAGACAGTGACTGTCCTTGTTGTGTTCCTGATTTTAAAGTGAAGGTTTTTGATTTTTGCTCATTTAGTATGACGTTGGCTATTGACTTGTCATACATGTCTTTTATCAGGTTGAGATATAGATCATCTATATGGCTACCCTGTTAACTACTGAAGTGAGTTCTACACTAAGACCTTCAAAGAGATCTTATATTCTTATGTAATGAAAAATGGACCACATAGCAACTTAGGGGAGTGAAAAATGACCATGCATTTGCAGCTTGATATATAATGCCATATTTTAGTTTTATCTTTACTGTAAGGAAGGTAAAAAATATTCAGCTGAGTCCTATGTTCAAGCCTTTATGGCGCTGTACCAGAGGCTTGATCTATACCCAAGAAGTCATCAATCCTATGAATGTGATGCCACACAGAACTTCCTCCTGTCAGCTCCTTCTCCTTAAACACTATGTCCTTATGAACATGCTTAGGGAGTCCCTTCAGGAGATAAAGTCTAACTTGGGAATATTCCACATAGATAAGCCTGGGTTTACTTACAATATAGCTGCAGATTCAGGGAACTCAACATCTAACCCCACTACTGCTCTACTCATTTGAGAGAGAGCAGATAGTAATGGTACAATTTAAATGCTATCTCCTTTTTCAGTTATATATATTCAACATTGTAAGGAACAACTGAGTATATTTATGAAGATCCTGAGAAGTTTGCTGACAATACTCATACCATAACAGTGGCTTTTAATTTGTCATGGCAAAATGTCCGATTCACCCACATTTCCTGTTACATATCAATAGAAAGAAAAAGGAGGATAAAGGCTGCCAACTAGGCCCATGATGAAACCTTTGCAGCTTCACTCACTGATAATCATCTAATTGCTGCATTATTTAAGTCTCCCTAGTGACCTCAGTGTAATTATAACTCTCTTAGTTGCTCTTATCATTGCTCAAACAACAATTCCTGACACCAAAAGATAAAAAGAGGAAGAGTTTGCATGGTTCACAGTTCATAGAGATTTTTGCTCGTGGTTTGCTGACCCCAAGGCAGAATGGCATGGCAGAGAGATTTTATGGAGGAGAAATAGTCCATGGCAAAAGCAAACATGTAATGAGCACAGTTTTTTCTATCCTTTATGTCTTATGTAGTATATTTAGGGTGGGTAACAGTCACAATGCTAAAACTAGTGTATTAGATCCTAACATTGCTCTGTGAATGAATTCCAGCATCACACAGTCTAGAACCAACCACATCTAGAAAAGCCCCATGAATGACTTCATGAAGTTTTGCCAGGATATGTAACCACAAATCATAACATTCCAACACTTGCCTTCCAAAGATTTGTGCAAAAAGCATTCGGTCCATCTCTAAGAGTCCCCAAAGTCTTAACAGTTTCTGCATTGATAAGAAGTCCCAGTTGAAAGTCTCATCTGAGAATCAAGGCAAACTCTTACTTGGCAAGCCTTTGTAAAAATGAAAAGAAAGTTAAACACTTTCAATATTCAATGGCCCAGATAGACATTTATATTTCAAAAGTTATAAACAGGAGGATAGCAAGAAATGGGAATAAAGTAAGACAAAAATCTAGCAGGGCAAACATTAAATTCCATAGCTCCACTTTCAAAATTCCCCATCAATCTGTGGCAACTTATGAATACTAAAGAGGAGCAGGGGAGATAACTCAGTACAGTAAGCCCTTGCCTGGGAAGTACAAGGGCCTGAGTTTAATCTTCAGTTCTGGAAAAAAAAATAATAAATGCTAAAGTGTTTGCATAGCTCCTTCTCTATAGCACTTTTGTCAGTTGTAGTTCCAGTAGCTTGTTTCTTTCTTGGTTTTACTTATTCCTTGTAGCTTTCTTTGAATGATTCACATTCTTTACTTCTCCAAGCTTCTGGAATCTCCGATTCTCCTTTGGATTCGTAGTCACACTTTCACACATGGCCCTGTTTGTGGCACACTGCCAGGCCTCCCAGGCATTCTTCTAAAATCTGAGTGGAAGACTTTTGACAGAACAACCCTACTACTGTGCATAAATTTAAAACCAAAGCAGGGTCTTCCATGATCTGGAGCAGTACTCAGATTTCCTATTCTCTTAGATGCAGGGGATGAATGCCTATGAGACAATTTCCTTAGGCCACTGCCATTGTGGAACATGGTACTTTGGGATTCTCTTTTCAAAGCAAAATCTTTTGCTTTTTCAACTTTGAGGCTGAAAATGTTGGATTATTGTTGAGTTTTGTGACATCCTTGGGCCATCTTTTCTGTGTTCTGTTCTTCTGAATTGCTTTCCTTTTTTTGCCAACCTTTCCATGGACTAATTTTTCTTCTGTTCTATCTTTGCGCCTGAAAATTTACTGTAGCTTTATTCATGACCAAATTAATAATATTCTGCTGGGATCTTTTCTAATAATTCTCAACATTAATCTGCCTAAATGATCCCAACAGTAGCTATGCAATCACATCAACATTAGACTCCCTTGAAATTTCTTCTGCAAAATTAATTTGTTGTCCTTAATTACAGTCTTAGCCAATGTCTCTGGACATGAGCAAAACTGATTATGCACACAAGCTTTCTACCAAGACATAACATGCATTGTGGGGAGAAAAGTAGCCAGTGAGTCCTTCCCAGCAGAAATTTCCAGAGTCAGGTGTTCACTAAAAAGGATTTCTATCAGCCTTTTGGTCTTCTGATCTCTGACCAGAATCTCTCATCAAATACTATCTAATATGCTCCTGCTTTATTTTCTCAGTCAGTATATTCAAACTTTTCCAAGTCCTTCCCACAAGCCATTCCCAAATGCTCCTGAATGACATGGCCAGGTATCATCATAGCAATGATCCAACTTTTTTGGTACCTAATTCTGTTTTAGTTACTTTTCTTGTTGCTGAGACAAAATACCCAACATCCAAAGTTAAAGTGGACAATATTTATTTCTCTCATATTGTCATAGGTTTTAATCAATAATTGGCTGGCTCTAAGGCATGATGGTGTGGCATATAGACCTTAAAGGGAAGAAACAGTTCACAGTGGGTAGAAGGAAAACAAGTGAAAGATAGCCAGAGATTTTTCTATCCCTTAATATATTATCAAGTCTGATTAGGATGGGTAGTACATCACAGCCTTCATTCTATTGCCCTTGAGGTTAGCATTACACCATGAATCAATATCAGTGTCACACAGTCTAGATCTAACCACCTCTGAAAATTCCCAACCTGTGTCTACATGAAGATTAGAGGATACATTGAAACACAAGTCATAAATTCTGCCTCTGGACCCTCAAAAACTCAGGTATATCCCTTTAGGTGCAATGCTATGGTGGGGGAGCCAAAGCAAAGTTGTATATCAAAGCAATTTCAGCTGGTAACTGACAAGAGATGCCCCAACCTGTGAACAGTGATAAGCTCAAGTCTATTTGTCAAGGACCAGGTGAGAACCTACTTGCTTTTTAACTTCACTTTAATGAAGTCATGGTTTGTGCCTAGATGTTCCCCTAAAGCCTCAAGAAGTTATGCAGCAGGCTCCTAAAATTTTTCATTGATTCATGGTCCAATGCTGGGATTAGGGGTGTGAATGTTATACACATCTCGGGGTTGGTAGCCTACATACAATATAAGAGAAGGGAAGAGGCTTGCCCTCAGCTGCTCCTCAATTTTTTTTTTTTTTTTTTTTCAGTACGGGGGATTGAACTTAGGACCCTGTGCTTGCCAGGCAGGTACTTGTTCTACTGAGCTATCTCCCCAGCCCTATCCTCCTCACATTTTGTTCTTGCTGCTTTTGCTGTTTTCTGCCACATAAACTGTTGCCCTCTGCTATGTGCTGCTCTTCCTTGGAGCCAGCCAATTATGCACTGAAATCTCCACTAACTGTGAACTAAATAAACATTTCCTTACTTAGTTTTGGGAACCAAATATTTTTGTCTCAGCAATGAGTGAAAAGTAGGCTGGTGAGATGGCTCAGCAGTCTAAAGTGCTTGCTTAGCCAAGCATAGAAAACTTCAGGGACTGTTGTTCAATCCCTGGCACCACACGCTATGTCAGTCACAACCCCATGGTAGGCTGAGCTGGCCATAAAAGAAAAATAACCAAGAGACAATTTAGTACTAGAAAATTGAGGTCATTGCTGTACTGTACCTGTCGATGTGGGTCCACAGCCTTTGGAAATGTCTTATGGGAAGTATCTGGAAATGTTTAGAAATTTCACCTGATAGAGAAGCACTGTAATGCCTTCAGCTCTTCTTCATGGAATTTTCTTGTCAGAGCTCAGAAGACTAGAGGCTTGCAGAAATGCTGCCAGTATGGGGCTGGAGAGATAGCTCAGTAGAATAAATGCTTGCTTGGCAAGCACAGGATCCTGAGTTCAATCCTCAGCACCACCCCCCCCCCCCAAAAGAAATGTACTGCCAGTAAAGACTGGGCTTAGCAGAATTCTGTCAGCAAAAAGGACTGCATTAGGTGCTGGACTTCAGATGATGTGTGTTATGGCTTGACAGATGTTTGTCTTTCTTTCATGTCCAGAGACTTTGCCTGAAACTGAGATTAATGGCTGCAAATTAATTAATCTAGCAGAAAAAATGTCATGGTAGTTGAATGTTGAGGCTGTGGTATAGCTACGGTTGGGATCTTTTAGCCACATATGTGGAGAACCAAAAGCAAGGAACAGAGTAGGATGTTTTAAAATGCTGTGAGGTTGGTCAGAAAAAAGTTACAATGAAGCTGTGGACTTCAAAGTAGAGTTTAGAAGATCACCACTGTTGAGAAAGATCAGGAAAATCGAAAATATAGACCAAAAGCATCATGAGAAGTAGCAAATCTCCACGTTGGGTAGCCTCAGAACTGCAAAAGTGAAAGACTACCTTGAGAAGAAAGCCATTCATGTTCTGGAATGGCAGTGGTCACACAAGTTTTCAAAGTGTGGAAGCCACACTAAGTTCTAGAACTGTAGAAGCATAGAAACATTTTCCTTCTAAATTGGATTAAGAGTGCTCGGTGATTCACACAGTTGACCATAACCAACAAGAGAAAAGAAAGCCTGGCTACTACTCCAGCCAGCAGCAAACCTTGGCATCATCCACATGGTGCTGGTTTTAGGTGCATGCAGAATGCTGGAATTGTGGGGATAAAAAGGACTCTACCTCAACTTCAGAAAGTATGGAAGCCAGTCAGTGTGCCTTTGAGAAGTCAATGTTTAGAGTTGTAAGTGTGAAGGGAAAGATGCAGTGGGGAACCCAGAAGTTTGGAAAAAACAGAAACATCAATCATCTAAGGTTACCCTCAAACTGAACAGAGCAGGCCTAAGAGAGAAGGCCTGGGAGTTGAAATCACTGGAAGTGCCATAGAACCAGACCCACACAGGCCATTTGGAGCTCATAATTTGCCACAGATTCCCTCAGATATTGAACATAGAACTGCAGGGCTTACTGCTTGCTCTGCTGGGTTTTGCTGTACTTTTTTGGTCTGAAAACTTAAGCTGTTAACCCTTCAGGAGAGAAGCTTAATGATATTACTCCCCATAACATAGGCACTTGAGCTTAACATCATTATCTTTCTGAATATCAAGTGCCTTAGACATATCATGGAACAGGTATTTTCCATAAATCTTTGATATTCTAAACTTTCAATCCCTATAGAATGTGAAAAAATTACACGTTTTGACACAGAAATTTAACTATATACAAAATTGTAGTGGGATAATTCTACGGCATTTTTTGTCTCTTATTCTCATTTGCTCTGCTGGATTTTGGACTTGCTTTGGTCCCAGTGCTTTGTGTCCCCCTATTTGTACCTTTCAGAATGGTAACATTTTACCTTATGCCATCCAATGTTGGAATGTTTAACTTTTCATCTGTATAGGGGATCACCGCTAAGAATTTACTACACATCTTAGAGACTTAGCCTTTTTAATAGTGCTAAAGTTGTTAGGACTTTGGTTACTTTTAAGATGGACTAGAATGCCTTTTTCATAAGAGGCTGTATATGAGTCTTAAGGGGGCCAGTGGTGTAAATTTATTTTTTATGTCTAGATGTTCCCTTAAAGCCTCATGTATTTATGAGGTGGGCTTCTAGAATTTGGATTGATTCATGGTGCAATGCTGAGATGATGAGTGTGAGTGCTACACCCACCCTGAAGTGTGCAGCTTACATACATAAAATGTGAGGGAGAGAAAGAGGTTTATTCTTTTTGCTCCTCCCTTTTTGTTCCTGTTGCATTTTCTGTTTTCTGCTACCATGAAATGCTTTCCTCTGCCTTGTGCCATTCTGCCTTTGTGACAACTGAGTATGCATGGAAACCTTCACAAACTGAGTTTGTCAAACCATTCTTTCTTTACTTCTAAGCATTGGGTATTTTTGTCTCAGCAATGAGAGAAAAGTAACCAAGACACATAGAAAGAAACTACCATGGTGAAAATTGCATTTAAAGTCTATTCTATGCCTATAAATGGATAGCTTCTATTGATTTTAAAAAACCTGATACAGGTAAATATTTAACAAATTTTCCTCATACAACTGTACACAACATCTTCAGGCTAAGGAAAAAAGAACTATTTCACTTAGCTTTTTTTATTTTTTTAGGGAACGGTCTACAAGGTGTTCAGGGTTTTGCTACTAGATCAGACTCATAGTGATCCGCCTGTTTACAGTATCTCAAGAGCTAGGATTACAGGCTTGCACCACCACACCCAGTCTCACTTGCTGTTTTAGCATGCCCCTAGGGTGGTACTGGCTCAGCAAGCTTGGGGATTGAACCCCTGGGCCTTGCACCTGCTTACAGGTGCTTTAATCTGCTGAGCTATTTGACTGGCCCTTTATTTAATTTTTAAAAGAGAATAAAATATAGTGGAAAAAAAAAGTAGAAATGATACAGAATTTCACTACACAAACTAATAGGAATTTAATAATAGCTATTATATTGTATATTTTTGTCTTCAAATACTTGTCCATATTACCAGATGTAAGCATGCAAAATTGGTCAAAAAAGTTATAAAATATTAAAAATGGGAGAGAAAATAAAAGTAAGCATTAACTGCTTCTTCTGTTGGAATTCAGTAGTGGAATTATCCAAGCTATTGTGTGTATATATATTTCATATATGCAATATACATATATATATATATATATATATATATATATATATATATATTTCTCTTATTTCTTTCTTTTCTTCTTTTCCTCATCGCAATCGTTCCTCCCCTTTGAACAGTTTCCCTTTCACAGTATCTTTTGTACCTTTCAGATTTTTTTTTTACAATATTGAATGGCTTTTATTTGGGGCCTGGAGGAAGGTGAAAGACACTATGGTGAGGGAAAGAGTGAAGGACTCCAAATGTAGGAACACTTATTAGAACAGTAATACACAAGATGAATAACAGGATCATTTTCTTAGGACAACTTGACTCATGGAAGAAAAACTTTACTTGCTGTTGCAGAAACATTTTTATGAAGTACAAATTGGTTTCAGTACTATTAGTAGAATATATGTTTTAGAAAGTGGAGGTAACTGGATGTAAAATGCTGGCAGCAATATGGTAGCAATTCTGGTTTATATCATTTATGAGTATATATTCAAGATACATCCACTTATATATGAAGTCTTCTACTTTATCATTCTTTATAACTGAATAATATCCCATTGTATAAAAACACCACATCTTTTTCAACCAGTCTTCTGATGATAGGCATTTTGGTTGTTTCCATGAAGGCAGCAATATAATAGAACAGGCCCAATTTTTGGGCTGAGGCCAACACCTAATGAGGACAATGGCCTTGTGTGTAGGGAATTTTGGACGATATCTGCAGAAATATTACACTGTGCATAAACCAAATTGAATTATTTTCACAAGTGTTGTAAAGTTTCACATAGTAAGAGATTTTTCTAACATGCACTTCAATTTCACATTGAGTGGCATAGAATACCTAAACAAAGAAGACAGCATTCATGCAAGATGTCTGATATAATTGATATAATAATGCATACACTTTGAAATGATTACACTATCATTACATCTAGGGCTTTCTGCAACTGCAAGGTGACAGTTATGGAAAGCATGACGCCTGATATCAACATCTAGAAAGCAGCCACCAACTTCTATGTGTGTTCTCTTTTTGCATTTTTTCTTCATTATTCTTAATCAACCCGGTTGCTGTTGCTGCTTCTTAGCAAAACTGGTAAACACAAAGTTGTAATCACTGAACATAGCAAGCTGACAATCAAAACGTTTAAAACTTCAATCTTCTGGGGTGAAGAAAACACTGTGTGACATTTAGAACTCTGATTGACAAACAAGGTGGTCACAAATTTTCCTGCCTTGAAGACTTCCACAACTTTCCTGATCAGGCCATCATAGAAGGTCTGACTTAAGTTTGTTTCAAAGCTAACATAAGAAAATTCTGGTTCTGGCATGATGTAAATAGTCCACTAAGTTCCATTCGCTTTCATTTCATTCACTGAATACCCAAAAGGACTGAACAGAGTGGCATCAATGACGGAACCTGGTATCAGGGCACGAATTCCACTCTCATGAGTGACGGCCTTTGCAGTAACACCATCTTTCATGTAGAACTGGTCTATATAACTCCTGGGTCAAGCTCACTCACAGAATTTTCAAGGTGTGATCTCGTTGGCTGATTACTCCACTCTCTGGGAAATCCAGAGTATACAAGTACCAACAGTCCGAATTCATACGTCCCATACAATATGGTGTTCCATTTGGGAAAAGTGTATTAAGAAACTTCTTCTCTTCCTGAAAATTCTGTGTCAGTACCTTTGTTGAGAAGGCTTCATGAAATTCTTACGAGAATAAAAGAACCTTTGAATGGGGTCAAACCCATTGCAATCCCTACCAAACTTCAACAGGGGAACCAGTGCTTTCAGTAAGAGGGGGTATCACATGTCCTCACAATGAAACGTATCTTGGAGACAAACATGCTAATCTGACTGAGTACATAATCTTCCTTCTTGTCAGCTTTTGTCACACTTATGATTGAACATTGCACATCCTTCCAAAGTACATCCCACTCAGATCTCGGGATAGTGCAAAGATCCTCAGATCCCTGGTTGGTGTCGGGTTGCTAACAGGACAACCAAATTTCCAGCAGCTTCTTGGTCTTTTCAAAAAAATATGCAGCTTCCATCACCGTGAGACTAGCGAACAACCAGTAACCACAGAAAATCCATTAAATTAAATCACTTCTCCTGCCGCTGCAGCCAATGCTGCGAATTGTTCCAGCTGTGTTGCTAAAAAGTACAGGTTCTCCCTCCTTTTTTTGCTATAATTTTATATTAACTTTTTAAAAAAAAGATTAATAAAATTTTCCCATCTTTTTGTGAGCAAAGGTTGAATGTGAGTTTGTCGGAAATAGAGGCAGATAGAGTCGAGTCTCTTGTAGTCCATTGCTTTCCCATTAAAGAGAGTAGCGCAAGTGCTAGCTAATGTCGCTGGGCCATACTGTGTAAGAAACACTTTCAGATTCTTGCATTAGTGAGGGAACATAGTGTATACGCAGGCAGGTCTTATTTATTTCACTTATGAGATTGGTCTCTAGCTTCATCCACTTATCTGAGAAAGCCTCAAGCTTATCTTTTTTATGGCTGACTAATACTCCATTGTATAAAAATACCACATATTTTTAATCCATTCCTTAGTTGATGTGCATTTTGGTTTTCTAAAGATTTAGCTATGACCAATTGTGGTGCTATAAACATGGGTACACATATATCAGCGTGGTATGATATTTTTAGTTCTTCTGAAAAAATACCCAAAAGGAGAATAGCTGGGTTGTATGGTACCCCCAATACTAGATTTCTGGGGAGTCTCTACACTGATTTTCACAGTGGTTATATCAGTCTGTACTCCCACCTACAGTGGAGAAGGTGTTTTTTTTCCCCCAGAGCCCTTCCAACTTACAATATTGGTTAACTTATTCATGATATTTATTGTTTCCCTGGGGTGAAATTGGATCATCCAGAAATTATTTCAATACACCACTGAAGTGTTTAAATTAATAAAACAATTATATTGTTATAAGTAAAAGTAATTGATGCATATGCAAGTATTTACAAAGCAGTCTCTGTAAATTCTCTTGTATAATAATATTCCATTTATTACATCTTTAAGAATTTCTGAATTTCTTTGTTCTTTGCTTTGTTAAACATTTCAAAATCCTAAAACATTAACTTTTAATATTAGTGTTGAAATTTCTCATTTATAATGTCAGTAAATTCAAGTACCTATGCTAAGTCTGCTAGCTGTCTTGCCTTGACCTTTGCAAAACTCTTCTGGTTAAATTAGATGAAAAATTTCCCCTGAGTAAAGTTATTTTACATTACAATATATGATGAAAAACATTGTGCTATTATTTTCAAGCAAGTGACATGATTTAATTTCATTTTGTTATAATCTTTTCACTAACAATCCAAATTACTTTGACTCTGGAAACACAAGTAGTTTTACAGATATCCAAAGCTGACCTTTATTCTACATGTATATTATTACATATGTCTGTGACTTTAAGACATGAAATGAAAATAAAGATAGAATGAAAGTATGCATTCTCTCTTATTCCACAATATTCTTGACCATTGAATATCTGCGGTGGTAGAGGCTTAAGGATAGAAACCTTAATCTTTATTTCTTGAAATATTTTCAAGATGGTAGAAATATCTCTTAATGTATTTTTCATTCTGTAAGTATCTAAAATTTAGATAACTTCTTCCTGACTCTGGTTCACCTATATAGAGGTAATAGAGACATAAAAGGATGCTAAAAAATTGATGCCAGTATTATCT
>PVKN010031740.1:0-12374 GCA_004027915.1 Capromys pilorides
CGGGGGGGGGGAGTACTTCCATCCAATGGGAAGATACAGCCAGGAGGGTGCAGGTCCCTGACTGTGGGGTGGAGGCGTGGACTCAGGTTTTGCGGCCAGGTCTGTGGGGTCTCAGCCACCTAGAGCCTGCAGCCCCGCGTCCTCGGTGCAGCTGAGCCCCTGGGGAGATCCGAGACTCCTTGAAGGAAGGAGTAGGACCAGTTTCTCCCGGCAGAAGCTGCGCGCTCGAGGAGAGTGGGGGGCGGGCAGGAGAGATGGGGAGAGGCAAGAAGGGGAGAGAGGGCTAAGGACAAAGGCGGCTTTTGTCCTCACACCTCGGCCCGCGTGGGGGAGGGGCCGGGCTGCGCCGCCCAGACTGGCTTGGCTGGGAAATCTAATTTGAGAGAATAGGTAAATAAAATCAACCGCCATCAGCTCCCATTTTATTTACGGGTTGAGGTCAATGTTTTTTAAGCTTCAAACTCAACAGCTTACTGGAAACGGATTTCAGGAGGATGGATCTGGAAGTTGGTTTGATTTTAAATGCCCAAATACAGCGGAGTCGTTATAAAAGTGCCCTCAGCGAGCATAAGGCATCACCTCAAAGGGTCCACGCCCCAGCGAGAGCCCCCGGGCACCGGCCGGACAGGGCACCCCGGGCAGGACACCCTGGGGACCCCTGGGCGCGCCACCGCACCTGGGCCCGTGGCACGCTCCTGTCCCCGGCTGCGCTCCCGCCGTCCTTTTGTTTGGTTGGCTCCGCTTTCCCCTTGGTTGTTGATTATTAGTATTTTCCTAGTTTTCCAAACTAATAAGTGCCACTATCAGGCAGTTGGAAGCTCTCGCAGGCTGCAGGCGCTGCGCTCGCCTTAATTGATATTGAACGAGCTGCTGGTAGACGGGAACAGGGCCGCTGCTGGATAATTTGCAGTTTAATCAGCGTTTGTAATGAGAGCGGCTGATTAGGGCTGTTGGAAATAAAAGAGAGTTACAAGGAACGTCTGTCAGAGTCCGGTGATAATTCAGGACTAATTGTGGTGATTAGCGCAAACTGGATGACTTTGGGCTTTGCTAATGCGAAGAGAAACGTGTGGCTCTCCAGCCGGGGACCCGAGAGCTGCACTGGCCTGGCCGAGCCTTGTCCGCCGGGCTGCGAGCGTAGGCACCGTCGCCCTGTCTCCCTGTCCCCCGTCCCCCAGTCCTCTTTCTCTGGTCCTGGCGCTCTAAGTCCACCTGCCCCGCAGCCTCCGCCACCAGCCTCTACCTGCCGGCCCCCAGCCTTCAGCAGGCCTCTTGGCCTCTATCTTTGTACCTAAAGGAAGACTCTGTCCGCCCTGGTCTCCCAAACCGGTGCCCTTTGGTGGGTGCCTCAAAACCAGGGCCAGCAGGGCAGGCACGGGTCTCGGAGTGAGCCGGGGAGAGGACAATCGTCGCTTATAAACTGCCCGACTTCTCATTATTGAGGAGTTTCATAACTCTTTAATTCATTTTTAATGATGGCAATAAACACGGTAGTCATTTTGGAACAATAGCTAAAAATCATAGGGCCATTACTGTCCATTAAAACAGTGTTTACAGTTCGGTGGAGGTTCACATGGCCCATAGTCATTCATATTAGGCGAAGGGGAGATTTACAAGTTGGAAGAACTATCCTCTGTTTATTCTTTACATAACATATAACTTATTGAGTAAATTGTGTGTGTGTGTGTGTGTGTGTGTGTGTGTGTGTGAGAGAGAGAGAGAGAGAGAGAGAGAGAGAGAGAGAGAGAGAGTTCACTTTTTAATCGCATAACGAGATTAAGAGCTGTTGTCTGGTGCCTGATTTCTATTTGATCAATAAATCATCAAGTGCTTTATTCACTATCAAATTAAATGAAAAATACTTTAACCTGTATACCTAGAAGTCAGCACATAAAGCTAATAATAGTTTCTGTTATGTTTCTATTTAGGCGTTTAACACTTAAGAGCATCTACTAGGTCATGTACTGTTTCTCGCTCTGTAGATACCACATATTTATTCCACATGCACACATACAGAGGGAATTCTTAACCACTGAAGGAAGAGCTTGTTTTCAGGGTCTCCTAATTGCCATCAAGTACTTCAGCAGCAGCCCCCACTAACAGGGCTACCCCTTAAAGAACAAGGTGGAGGTCTGGAACTCCAGAGCACACAGCCCCAGGGGGGCTGTCTCTTGCCAGCTCCTGCAGGCTGGAAATAACATTTTACCTGAGTGTTTGCCCTTTTCTCTTTGATTCCAATTCTTACTACAATAATAAATTTAAACAACAGGCCCAAAGGGATAAATCTCTATTATTTCCAATTTTTTTTTTGTCCTGGATTAGATATGATCTAATATGGTATATTTTATGCTTAATCTCTTCCTGCCTATGGAGAAACTGGCTGGCACTCCCTGAACTACAGGTAACCATGGAGTCTACCTTATAGGATAATGGAATTCAAATCTTATGTTTAGGTACCAAATCACTTTATGTTATTTCATGGGTCTCACAAAGGCATTTCCCTCAGTGTGTATATTTTGGGAAAGGCTGCCTCCCTCTTTTATGCCCTGGGTAATGTAATGTTGCTCTGCATGAATATATATATATATATATATATATATATATATATATATATATATATTCATACGATCGAGTGGTATTTGTGAAATTTAATTGCCAACTTAGCAGCTTGGTCACACCTCCCAACCCATTAGATGATGAAATCTCACCTGGTTAACGGGTGCAGCACTGTGGCCTCAATGGCGAATGCCTGATTATACAGCCAAGCTGCTAATTTATCAAACCCCCCGGCCGGGAGGCCTGGACAGCCACCACTCACTGTATTCATGCGGTAGCTAAGAGAAGGAACCGTATTCCCTGAGCCGCTTTCCAGCTACCCGCAGAATGAGAAATGTAAAATTAGTGGAGATGTGTGCATGAAGGGAGCCGAGCAATTAGCAAGGCGCAGGCGCCCGCTGGCTCAGAGGGGGTCGGGAAGGGCGAGTGGGGAGGCCGGGCTGAGAGGGCAAAGGGCCTTTTCTCTCGCAGCCTGGGGTCTGCAGGCCCGGGCGAGGCGAGGTCAGCGCTGGTGTGCAGCCCTGCGGCACCGCACCCAGTTAGCAACAATGCAGCTCTACTCGCTCTTTGCGCCAGAGCCGGTAGCAACTGGATCCCCACCCGGGCTCCAGCTCGCGTCCGCCAGCGCGCACACTGTTTTCCTGCAGCGTGGCCCGACGAGATCACGGTGAACATCGGAACACAGCCCACTCAGCGCCTAGCAGCGTCTCTGCCAACAGGCCTCAAGTACTAAAGGCGGAGATTTCGGAGGAAGCCCTCCAGGTCTCTCACCTTGGTACCCCATTCCCATTGTCTCCTCTCCTCCACCTCCCCAGTGCCTAACTTGCAGACAGCCAGCATCCAGCACAGCGCCAGTGGGCGATCTAGGTTTCCCACCGCCCCGGGCGAGGATGCGCACGACCTGGATGTTTACCGCAAGAGTGTGCTCAGGCACTCTGCCCGGGAGTGCAAGCGTCTGTGTGCGGGTCCTGTCGGACGCAGGGTGGAATTACATGCATTTGTGCAGGTTTCAACGCCACTTTGCAGCCCAGTTGTTGGTGTGAGCTCAGATGATGGGCCTGGGGAAAAGCTCTCTTCAGGGGCTTCTCAGCTACCTGTGCTGCTTCTCCTTTAGGTTCCACGTGGCAAGCCCAAACCTGTCCCCTGCCCACTCTCCCTTAAAAACAACCAAACAGTTCACAAACCCTTATTTATTTGTTTGTCTGTAGTTATTGCCCATGTTATTAATTGCACCCAGGACTTCTTGCTCTTTGAGAGAGCAGCGGTATAAATTGGCTCTAATAAATATTAGCCGCTAGATTAGGCGAGGTGAGGCTGGCACCGCGCTCCATTTTCGACCTGTAGCCTCTGCGAAGCCGCCAGTTCTGCGCCAGATTAGCCCCATCCATCCAGTGTCAATGGTTGTCTTGTTGAGAAAATCAGTGAGTAAACAGGGCTGACAGAGAGGGGGCCCAGCTGATTACTCATACAAATAGACTGCAAACTCCTCCAGGAGAAGCTGTTTCCAGAGATGTTTCTCGAATTGACAAGCCTGCTTCTCCCAGGATCCTGTGTCCTGCTGTTCCCACTTTGTCCTCCATCAATCACACAATTGTGTCCGGGATGTTTTATAGAGTCACTTAATATCCCTGCCTTCATCTCTATTCACTTAGAGAATCATCTGCCATCAGGGCTAAAGGCTTTCTGCAGGATGGGACCGAGACACACCCGGGCAACAATAGCTCTGGTGGAAGCAGAGCCCTTTCTGATGCTAATACAACAGCCCTGGGATGTTCCAGTGCAGGTCAGCTTCTAGTGAAGCTGGCCACTAGGCCTTTGTCCACTACGTTAATTACCCCCTGGGCTAGTCCATGATAGGCGTGTGAAGGCCACAGTAAGTTTTCTTTAAAAATTATTTCTTTGCCCCAAAATGGTTTTAGGACCTGAGAATTGGTTTTGATGAAAGTTATACATAAGTGCCTCCTCCCCACACACACAC
The DNA here is from genome assembly GCA_004027915.1 of Capromys pilorides. Classification (NCBI taxonomy): domain Eukaryota; kingdom Metazoa; phylum Chordata; class Mammalia; order Rodentia; family Capromyidae; genus Capromys; species Capromys pilorides. The sequence continues at coordinate 4,535 of PVKN010031740.1, forward strand.
ACACATTTGCAGGCTCTGATATACAGAGGGTTTTTTTTGGGGGGGGGGCTTTATTCACTTCCTCTTGTTATTTGCAGAGCTCCCCACTCTTGTCCTTCTTCCTGTACCCTCTGCCTTCAGCCAACCTGTCCCACCTGACAGAGACCGATTAAGGAAAATTTAGTTCTAGACCACCTGCACAGCATCTCTTCAGCGAGAATTTCCACAAGGAAGAGGCCATCTGGATACAAAATCACATTTTACATGGAGAATTTTAAAGACAGAAGAAAGAATTACAAGGTATCACTCTTTAAGTGGCTCATCTACAAATTAGATTGCTACACAATTAATCAGAAAGTTAATTAATGAGCAAGTTACTAATTAGGGCATTTAAAATCAGCGTATTTATAGTGTCTTAGTTTTAGAAAGCCCCTGTAGTTAATTGGCCCACACACTGATCTCATAACTGGTAGTGGAGGTTAAAATACTACAGATGTATTATTTATTATGTATAAGTTCTAATTATGATACCAATGCATTCCATACTCCATAACTGACAGGATTTTACAGCTAATTGGGAAGGGTGCCATTAGAAAAATGTAGTCTGAGAACACCTGAAAAACACTAGTTACATCCACAGGATTTTGGGTAGAGCTTCAGTTATGCTTTTTCCTGGGCATTAGGTTTTTGGACTGGTCTTCATGAGTTCAGGCCTGCAGAGCCTCCTTTTCTTAAATTTACATAAGACTCAAAGGTTTAGGATTCGTGCTGGAGAATTTGTTTTGGGCTAAAACTTCAGGGACAAAATTAGGAATTTGAACTCCTGATGTTTTCCTTCACTAAAGTAAAGAACCCAAATTAGGGTTTTTGGTGTATAGTAAAGTTCAGTGAATCACATTTCCTACAGTAATATTAAAACATGGTTTTCCAGTAAGAATTTCTGAAACACTCTGCAAAGGACAAATGTCAAGTTAATTTCATTTAAAACAAGGACACTTCCAGGTGAAGTGAACATTTCTCTGTTTATTGTATTTCCCACCTGACTATTCCCTGAGGCACTTACCCTCTGGCATAGTTAAGGGTCTCTAAGTCCGGGCCAGAGGGGTTAGGGAAAGAAGTCAGGTTTTGAGGCTACCTGAGCCCCAAGAACAGCATGCGGGGGTCCCCCTCCCCTATTCCATCTTCAGTGAAAGGCCCCTCCCCAAAGGCTGCCCCAGCTGACCCTGGCCCTTCCTTCACTCCCCAGCACTGACCTTTGGAGCACAGGAGCTGGTAGAATGGAGACCTGCCCCAGAACACTGCTTCCTCCGCAGACCCTGGGCCTTTTACATTCTCCTTGCCCTACCCCAACTCTCTCTTGTGGGCACCACCAGGTGGGCTGCCTTTGGCTGTTCTAGATCCATCTAAGGAACAAGGGTAGGACCCTGAGGATGGATAGGGACTCAGATAAAGGCTCTGCAAAGGAAAGTCAAAGTGCAGCTTTAATCTCATGCCTCAAGGAAAGTGGCAGCACACAAACACTCCACACTCAGGTTCCCCCCAACAAGGAGAACACACATAGGTAGTTTTAATGAAAGAGGTTCCTGTACCACATTATCAGCAATAAATCTACACCATTCTTTGTTGGTTAAAATCATTATGATCATCATCGCTATCATTACTGAACTCATTATTCTTGTGTTACTATCAGAGTAGATTTATGATAACACCCACCATTACGCCTGAGTTAAAGAAGGTGTAAAGGTTTGATTAATAGCTGCTTTCATGTTTTAATACTCAACATTTCCTCACTTTTTTTCTAAATAGAGACCATGATAATTACAGGCGATAATTACTGCTTTTGTTAGGAGTATGTAATTAGCCACATATACATTGTTCTTTTTTTTTTTGGCGGGGGTGGGGATGAAAAAAGAGCGCAGGTTTGCAAGCTGGGTCACACGTCCAGGGTGGGCAAACGAAGATGAGTGCGCCGCACTGCCTGGCCTCCTTTCGCTCAGGCACCCCAGAATTTGTTCTGGATGAACCCAAGCGAAGCTGGAAATGAATTATCCGAAGGGTTCGTGGAAAGGGTGGTGCACCTGGAGCCTGCAGGTGGCTCGGGTCCTTGCTTCTCCAAGGCAGATCTCCCCAGCCTTAAGGCTTGGGTCTCCTGGGCCAAGCCTGGGACAAGGAGACAAACGTTGTACGTATAAAAACCCTGGGCTCTTTCCAGCCCCACCCCGACCCCCTCAGCAAACCTCCGCGGCGCTGAGAGGCCCGCATCCGTCCTCCTCCCGTGCGGATTCAGCCCGAGGCTGCTGGGCCTCGCCCGGCCTCGGGCTCCCAGACTAGCTGTCCCTGAAAAGGTTACACGCCGCCTTGCCTCGCTTTGTCTTCCCCGTGCCCTTTCCTGGCAAAAATGGAGACATCACATCCTTGCCCAGCCCGGCTCAGTATTTATGAAGGTTTTCTGACAAATAGGCAGGCTGGCCACGCATGGGTGACTGCCTTCATTCCGCACTTGGCTTGTTTACATAGGACCAGCACCATTTCCACGGATTAAACAAATCACAGGGAGAAGGAGACATTTATAACCCGCCAAGCAGGCCACAAGGCAGTTGGGGGAAAACGTGCTAGTGAGCGTGTGTGCAACGGTGTAAGGGAAAACGAATGCCCTGTCGGCGAGGCTGACCTTCCAGACAGGGCGACCCTGGCGACGCGCGGGTTTGTCGCTAGGGCCGGCTCGCGAGCACAGGGGGGCGTGCATTCGCGTGTCGGGTTCCCCGGGACGCTGGGGTGGAGGCCATGTACATTACCCCGGGTTGGACCTTCCCGAGGACATTCAAAAAGGCCAGGGCGCGAGGGCGCACGTCCCCCACGCTGAGCGAGTCCTGTGAGCGTGCGCCCGGGAGGACGCAGGAGCGCCCGGGCCTAGGCCTCTGCCGAGCAGTCACCCCCCTGGGGAATCCGGGGGACCCCACGCTCCCGCGCCGCCGCCCGCGCTCCCCAGCCTCTCGATCCTACACGCACCCGGCCGCACGCAGCTCGCTCAGGCCTGCGCGTGGCGCGGACGCCTCGTTTGCGCGCGCGCGCGTGCCCGAAGGTGTGCAAGAGACTGCGTGTGCGTGCACGTGGGGTGCGCGGCGCGTGGGGTGCGGGCCTGTGTGCAAGCGCGCGCTCGCGCACGGTCGTGTTCAAACTCGCCTAAGTCAGCCCCGTCTAGGACGCGCCCTCGCGTCACCCGGAAGTGCTCGCCGACTCCTCACCGGCGAATAAACAAAGCCGGGACCCGCGCCCGCGGCCCGGGGCGGAGACTCAGCTCTGGCTCCCCGCGCCCGGCCGGCTCAACACCCGCACCGCCCGGGCCGCGGAGGAGGAAATTCCCTACAAAATAGCAACGGTTCCGAGAAAAGGATCACAACAAAATATTGAATAAATTCCCTTTTAATTTATTTGATCATTCCACATTACGGGGCTATGAATTGCTCAAATTTGATAACAAGTACTCAATTCAACTCATTATGTAAGTTAAATTAGACTTCGATAAAATTTCAGTGGCGCGCAGTGGTTCCTCGAATGAAATGTAATTTGTGCAAGAATTTGTTGTATCTGTCACAAATATTTCCAATTAGCGACCGTAATTATTTGATAGTTTCTGCAATTATGGCTTAAACGGGTGAATTTGGGACTGTGGAGGACCCTAATTGGCCTAAATTTGATATTTTGCATATTTGCATAATGAGGAAATTGGTAGAAAATTGTGTTCATTCATTTGTGAAAAATCCTATGAATTTTATGAATTTGAAAGCTCTGTTTGTGCAGACTGTGACTTTGCCTGCTGATCCCTGAGGAGCCGACGCTGAACGCCTGAATGGGCAGCGCGCCAACTCTGCTGCGCCAGGACGGGGTGAGGGGTCCGAGGAGGAGGAGGAGGAGGAGAAGGAGGAAGAGGAGAAGGAGGAAGAGAGGAGCCCGGGACGTGGAGCAAGGAGGCGGGACCACGGCGCATGCTCGAGGCGGGAAAGGCCCCGGGGATGGTGGGGCGGAGAAGGGAGCCCCCAGCCTACCGCGGGGTAGGGAGGCTGAGGCTGGATGGAACTGGAATGGGGAAGTGGCATCGGTTTTATATCCTTGGGTGGGAGAGGCTGCCCTGTAGTGTAGGTGTGCGTGGACACACACACACACACACACACACACACGCTGTCTCTCCCACTTGCTTCCTGTGAGAAATGCACTGGCCTCCAGGTGGAAGGGGTAATCGTGGAGGGGTGAGGTCTTGAGATGATGGGAACTGTGCACTTGTTTAAGTTAAATTGCCAGAGCTTCTCCTCTCAGTAAAAATGTTTGATCTATGGCGCTGTCAATTTAAAGTGTTTAAAGAGAAGCAAAAGCATAGATTTTAAGCTGCTTTGCCCAGCACCCATTCATCATGCATCAGGGATTTTAAAGTTTCATGGTTGCTGTGGTTTAACATCTCAACTCTGACACAAGAATCAGGGATGGAGGAAATAGCTCTGCAGTCAGAGGCTTAGAACTAAAGGAAGAGAGATCATGGCAAAAAATAAAATGCATAGATTATTCAGTTCATGTAAAGACGGAGTGATCAATTTTGAGGGGGCTAGGTGTGTTTATAATTACAGACAGAACTGAAATTTCCTTTACCTGGAAATTAGTGAACAATGCCACCCATTCTTTTACAGGAAGCAGGTGGCAGACACTAGGTCAAAAGAGAAACCAAACAGTCAGTTTTATTTCCAACAAATAATGACTCCCCCAGAGTTGCGTTACAAAGATGCTACGGTTTCATCATAAACCCATCAAAAAATGTCTCCCTTTATGTTTCTTGAATGTAACATTTAGATGTCCCTTAATTTCTATAGATCTTGAATGCATAAACTCGACAAAAACAGACTGATAGTGAGGAACATGATATCCAGCTTTGCAGTTAAGTGCTCTGTAAAACTGCTCTATTAGCGAACATTACTTCTGCTGGGAAGGACTTTCTTATCTTCATGGAAGTGGGTAATGTGAGTGTCTAACAGGCTGTAAATGCTTAAGTGCTTTGTTTCACAGTGCATTTTTCAGTAAAGGTCAAAATAAATTCATCTTCCTTTAATGCAGTATTTATGTTTGTGCAAGGCTTGGAATAAAATCACTATTAAAAATCCTTACGAAAGAACAAAAAGGAAAAAGCCTTACCTTTTGTTGGGTTGTCTGTGGACTGAGGTGACATTTGGAGATGGAAACAAATAGAAAATAACAGGGGCCAGGGAGATTGCTCAGAGGCACAAGTGCCTGCCTGGCAAGTGCAAGGTCCTGAGTTCAATCCCCAGTTCAGAAAGAAAGAAAGAAAGAAAGAAAGAAAGAAAGAAAGAAAGAGAGAAAATAACCAATCAGTTACTGAAGCTCAAATTTGAACAATGCAGAAATATTATTTTACTAATAGGTAAGATAAATGAAATGGGTGCTTTTCACTTTTAAATATACTGGATGAGAGTTAAAAAAAAAAAAAAAAAAAGCCACCAACCTTGGTTCCAGTGCTCAGAAAACAGTCATTAATATACTTGTCCACTTCACAGGGTTTTGGTAAAAGATTCAACACAAATATTAGTTCTCTATTGTATTCTTGCTGATGGAATCCTCCTTATTGTTATGACTAGTGGCAGTGCTGTGCTACTGTGGCATTGTTGTTAAGCTAAGATGGAAAGCAGGACCTTGGGGCAAGGCTGAAAATTAGCCCAAGCCTTCCTTGATTACAGCATGGGAAAAAGCAGGCCACCTACTTTGTAGCTTGCACACATGATCAGTGGTCACCAGGAGTCAAGCTATCTTCAGATACAAAGGATAATAGTTCATTCTCTTCCTCATTTAAGAACATGTTGTGTTATATTTGAGGAATATAGATTTTATTTATTTAACCTGATCAAGAAGTTACGAAGCACCACTTATGTTCTGAAATTTAAGGCCACCTTCAATCATTTGGGTGAATAAAGAACACAGAATATTAAGGATGCAGGATCAGTTTTAAATTTAGGACCAAGATACAGTATTAAATTTTGTACCTCTTTATGGGTTCTCTCTAGAAAAATTAATCAAGCAAGATTTTAGTGCAAGTATAAAGATGTCAGTGTTACTCTCTAAGGCAAGGCCTTAGAGATGAGTGCCAGGCTGCAACCCAGAACCCGCTTATTTATCAAAAAATGCCAGTGCTACAATTAAACCTGAATACTAAAGTTTTAGCTTAGAAAAAAAGACAACTCACACATTAACATCTTTGTCTTAGAAGAGAAACACAATAAGATATGTCATAGGTCCACCGCTGCTCTGTATCTATGTCTTTTCCTTTATATAAATGTGCCTGTAGGGTTTTGGTTGTGCTTATTGTGAGCATAATAATCCCTGGGCCAAAAACTTTTTCACAACGGTTATGATCTCAAATGTTAAATATTTTGTTGTCTACATAACCTAAGCTTAGCAGTAAAAAATATTTATGAAATAGGATACTGTGTCACATGCCTGTCATCCCAGAACACTGGAAGACTGAAGCAGGAAAATTATAAACTAAGAACAACCTAGGTAATTTGGCAATTTAGAGAGACTCTGTCTCAAAAAAAAAAAAAAAAAAAAAAAAGGACTGGGGGTGTAGCTGAGTGTGAAAGCCCTGATTTCAATCCTAGGCTGCCAAACAATGGACGGCTTATGAAAACTGGGACTGGAGAGAGAAGAAGGAGGAAGAGAGAGGGAGAGGAAGGAATGAGAGAGGGAAAATAACTCAGGTTCTTCAGATCAAAAACATGTTGCTGGGGGCCAGCGAGATAGCTCATCGATCTGAAGTACCTGCTTAGGCAAATTTAGGTAAGCATGCAGGGACTGCAGTTTGATCCCTGGCACTGAGAGCCATGTCAGCCCCGCCTCTGTGGTGTGCTGAGTCAGACAAAAAAAAAAAAAAAAAAAAAAAAAAAAAGCCAAACATGTTGTTATCATCCTACATAGATCAGGAACAATTTGTAAGTTTAGGGCTGAAAATACAATGATTTTTCAAGCACTTGATTTGATTAAGTCCATAAAAAATAGGTTTTCAGTAGCTCATAAGAAGGCAGGGAGTAGTTGCCCTTCTGTGGCCACCCATGGTCAGGCAGGGTCCTGAGTTCTTGGAGAAAGTTGACTTCCCTGTGGTTTGCAGGCTTGCTCGCAGGTGAGGTGGAAGGCGGCAGGAGCACATTTTCATGGGAGCCCTTATTTTGGTTTCTCCCTCTGAACATTCTTAGTCAGGTCATCCTTGATTCACTACCTTTCACATTTCTTCCTATTGTTGAGTCAAATGGTTCATCCACAAAAATTATTTTAGGATTTAATTTTAATAGATGACTATTCTTATATATTTTTACTTTATTGCCTCTATCTCTACCTGTCCTATCCTACCATGAACCACTCTATGAAGGTCATCCGTGTCACTTGACTAAATACGGTAGCAATCTCCTAACTACCAGCTCTAGTCTTCTCCCCAAACAGTTCATTCTACTTGGGATAGAGAAGTTAATCTTCTTAATGCCTTGCAGGGATCAGGCTCCTTTCCTACACTAAATAGCCCCAAAGCTTGCCATTCTTGAAGGTAAAAGTCCAAACTCTATGACTTGGTTTTCCAATTTTTCAATGATCTGGCTCCAGCCTCCACATCCAAACTTGCCTTCCAGGGTTGGCTCACAGAATTCTGGGGCCCAGTGTGGTCGTTTCAGAATACCTCTTGTCTACTTTAGCCTCACACTTTGGTTTGCATGTTTCCTCCATGTTATTTGTGATCTAGCCAACTAACCCCTCACTCTTCTACAAGTTCACTCACTCCTTTCACTAAATAAACATTATAGCATGTGCCAGACCCTGC
>PVKN010031741.1:0-12413 GCA_004027915.1 Capromys pilorides
TCTTTCAAGATCCACCTCCAAGCTAACCTGCCCCAGAATCCCTCCCTGCATCCCCTCTTCTGCACCCCTGTTTGTGACCTCAGTTTTCCAGTTATCTTGTACTCGGTAACTGCTACCATTCTGGACCTTATTACTATGCTGGCTGTGTTATCATTTTGTTCATCTGAAAACTTGAACACAGACCAGAAGAACCCCTCTTCACCCCTCAGGGCCCAGCAGCTGCATGCCTGCAGGGGTGTCCGGTGACTTTCCATCTCCTTCCCACCACCTCTCCATGTGCGTTGCAGTGACATTGCCCAGAAGCCAGAAGGACAATGCTTAGCAGATGACGGTGCAGGCATGCTGTGTAATTCTAGCCAAGGGCATGGAAGAAAGGCCAGGGCCCAGGGACCTGTGCTCGCTGCACTGAGAGGACGTGGGTCTAATAATAGGAGGGGAGATTAGGGAAGGATTTGAGCTGCATTGTTATCTCACAGGAATGGAGTTCAAGAGTTTTTTTCTAAGCTCCACACAGCCCTGCGCCACCCCCTCTGCCCAAGTGGCTACAGGAATATCACTACCTTCTGCTCTTATCTCCTGCCTCTGCTCTCTAGTCAGTCCCTATCTTTTCCCTCACTATTGTCCTGTTCCTCCAAATTTCTCATCCCTTTTCTTTCCATGTGCTGGTCTTCTGCACCTGTTTCCCTACATCTCTGCCCACGATCTGTTCGCTTCCTTCCACCACTTTCACAAGCACTTCTGTGTGTGATGATCTTCCTTGTCTCACCCCTGGCCCTTTCTGGGTTCTTTATCCCACCTCCTTCCTTCCTAGGAGCCTCACTGTCTTCAGTGGAAGCCTCTAGATTTTTTCCTCCAGGTCTGTGGCCTTCATCCCCAGTTCTGGGTCTACCCTTCCTCTGGCCTCATTACTCTGTTTTTTTCCCATGTCTGAGCCGGGCAAGCCAGGTAGGTACTGGAGGCTGAGGTGAGGATCAACTAGCAATCTGCGCCTCCGACAGCAGGCACAGGGACACCTCTGAGAACAAGTCCCAGTACGTGTAGGCTGCAGGAGACACCTCCTGGAGCCCAGCCACAGCTATTCTTAGGAACTGAGCACCGTGAAAGAACCTTTGCTTTGTTTCACTCCACCCCCATGGAAGCTGCTCTTGGCAGCCAAGGATATAATCTCAGAGACAAGGGGCCCAGCACAGGGAGGCCAGGCTGGAACCTGTGCCCCCTGCCCCAGTCTCTCCTTGTCACCTGCCTCTGCCCTTGGGCAAGGTCATACCCCCACCCCCACCCCGCACAGAAACACAGCGCTGCCATCTTGGCCTGTCCATGCCACTGCCTTTGGTCCCACAGTAAAAGTGAGTGCTGCCAGCCCTGCCCATGCTGCTCTGCACATCTTGTTTGTCCTTCTCTTGGGGTCCCCATGGACCCCTTTCCTGACCCTTCCATCCCCCCAACAGGCTAACATTGCACTCTCTAGATGCCATCCCTCACTTCTGCTCAGAGTGGGTCAGCTCTTTTAACCAGTACAAAGCCTTTGATGATCTCACTATAGGTGGGGTTGACTCCCATACTGGTCCTTCAAGGAGTCCAGCCAGCTTTGAGTCACTAGTGTGTTCCACAAGCCCATGCAGCAATCTGTCTCTAGACTGCCCACTGTCCCCAAAACGCTGCTTGTGGAAAAAAGAGCAACCAGCTGCCAAGGCTCCTCCTTTGCAGACCTGAAGGCAGCTCACCACCCAGCCTCTCCCAATGTGTTTGTCAACCTAATCAGTTTCTAAGTTGTCTGCAGGCAAAGGGTAGTATATTGGTTGACACACAGTATCAACTTGAGGAATTTAAAAGTTTAATTAAGTGACTTCAGCAGGGAGCCAGGGTTTTTACTTTGTAAACATCTTCATCCTGAGCAAGAAGAGGGCATGGACCTTGTGGGAGTTCTACACCCTCACTCCAGGGTAGCCTGCATAATATAAGGAAAGGAGAGAGGTAGATGCTATGGCTCCTTCTTTTTTTTTTTTTAATCTTTGCTGTTTTTGCCACCTTAAACTAGTGTCCTCTGTTATGTGTCACACTGTGTTAGAGCCAGCCAAGTCCAGACTGGAACCTCTACAAACTATGAGCTGAATGCTGAATAAACTTTTCTTTTCTTTCTTTTTTTTTTTAATTTTGGGTATTGGGTATTTTGTCCCAGCAACAAGAGAAGGGTAATTGAGACAGGTAGAAAAGAACTGACATTACGGTTCTGCATTAAAGCAAGACTTACATACACAGTAGCCTAAAGAGAAGGGTCTGCTTTCTACTAAGCTTTTGGGACACCAGCAAGAGCAATAGCCCTGAGACCAGGAAGGCAGCACCCCAGCCCTTAGTCATGGGTTGGTCCTGAAGGAGCACTTGTACCTTCAGATCAGGAACATCATTGTCTTTCTAGGTAAAAGACATAAAAGTATGAGGCATAAGTAAGCAGAAGATACCAGATACCAGGTACCCTTATCTTCCAGGTCCCTCCCTGCCTTCCAGCCCTACCTGAGTTTTCTATGCTAGACCCTAGGAATCCAGTCTGTGAGGGTCAAAGATTGTGAGCTGTGCCTGCAACAGGCTCCGCTCTGAGCTCCTCCATGTGTGTCTGAAGGTGGGAGGGAAACTGGCTGAACTCCCATCCTACAGGGGCAATACGAACCTCACTTCTCCTGGAATTTCCTACCTACTCTTCAGACTTTTAAGAGAGATGAGAGGGGAAAAACACAGAACCAGAAAATGTATGTGGAAATGGAAACAAAACTTTTGTCACCCTTGCACATGTTCAGGACTGCCTTATCTAAAAAAATAAAATAAACTGTGCTACTTGGCTGACTTCCCTTTTGGTTGCTGTTCAGTCTCATTCATTTCCTTACCAAACTCTTCACACGCACAGCGCGCACCTCCTGCTCCCGCATCCCGTCCACTCTTCTTTTGTCTCTCACTGCTCCCTGGCTCTCTCCTGTGACTCTACAGGGGCTGTGTGCTCTGAGATCACACAGGTTGTCATTTGTGTCTTCCTGACAGCCTTTCTTTGGAATCTGACACTTCTGGCCACCTGCTTCTCCCAAAATACCTCTTACAGCTTCTAGGAAACTTCCCTTTTCTCATGCTTCTGGGCCCTGGGGTTGCCTTCTGCCTTCTGTCTGTACTTCTCTTCCTTTTCCCATCCTTCCGTCGTGGGTACCTCTCAGGCCCTTCCTCCTCTCCCCCATCTCAGGGTATCCAGCTCTCCTTTCTCAACCTTGACTGCCAGTCCTGTTGTTCCAGCTTTCTGAAGGAGTTTAAAACATTTTCCAAAAAAATAAAAATAAAAATAAAATAAGACATCTTCCATCTGTTGCCCCATTGTTACACCCAAACAAACACTGTCCCCCCTCCCTCCAGGCTCATTCCCTTTGATCAATGTCCTTGTCCTGGTCAACATCATGCGGTCATGATCTCCCTTCCCATTTCCTGTACCCTGGCTGTCCCCAAAGTATTTTGTTTCTTCCTTAGGAATGCCTTAGAGCCTTGTCCTTTCATCTGTATAGCTTAATTTCTACTCTATCTTTCTCTAGGATCTGCCTGTCCCTAGCCTCTTTTCCCTCAAAACACCTCACAGTACCCAACTAGGCCCATCATATCTGCTTTCAAGACAATACAGTGAGTGCCGCTGTCTAGAGCCCTAGTCATTTTCCATTGCTTCTGCGATATTAGCCATTCCATTGGCTTGGAAAACATGGCAGATCAACAGAAAGTATTTGGGAGCAAAACAGACCTGGGTTTAAAACCCCATGTCACATTTGCTGCTTGACTTTGGACAAACATGTTAGCCTCTGTCAACCCCATTACTCAACCATAGAATGCAATTTAAGTGACAGGCAATTGTGAGTATTGTCAGATAAAGCACATAAACACTGTTCATGGTACCTGGCAAACATAGGCACCCAACATACATGTAGCCCTTTCCCACCTCTACAGTGTAGCCCTGTCTTCTTTCCTCTCCACCGAATGTCCTCAGACCCTCACAGCATGGTCTGGCAAGGCATGTGTCCTCTGAGACCTTCCAACTCACCATGCCATTTGACTTAGATGCCTTGGTCAGTTTGTGATGCTTACAACTTAGAATACATCCTAATTCCCAGTGCTTCTCAAAGTCTTCTTTTCTGTCCCAGCTCTAATTCTTTGTCACCAGCTTGAAACCTTTTACTCTTCTACCCTCACTGACCAAGAGATTTCTATCCTTGGAGTATTCCAGAGCTGGTCACACTGTTTCATCCCTTGATTTTCAGGGTAGCTCTTTTGGCTTCCTTAGCACACAGGAGTGACTACAAGGCAGAAACCATGCCAGTCCGGAATACAGAAAGCATCTCCCTGGCTGACTGACCTGGAGCTGGAAGCTAGAAGGAAAATGAAACAGGATGGCCTGGGCTAAAACAGAGACAATCTTGGCAAGTTCATCAAATACTAACACTGTCTTAAAATTGTCTACAGAAGGTAGTTCAGACTCTGTAGCAGCTGTGTTTGTGCAGAGAGGTACACAAATGCACTTGTGCAAGGATGTGTGGATGTGTGGATGGGTGCATCTGCACACTCGTGCGCTTATTGTGGGGAGTAGAGATCAGGGGAGAGAAGCAGGCTACAGTCCCAGGGAGCCTGCTTTAGAGGGCTCTGATAAAGGAATGAAGCACAGAATCCTTTCTTCTTATGAGAATGGGACTGCTGGTTACCCAGGCTTTTGGCTTTCATTGATTTGCTTGGTTTGTTTGTTTGTTTATTTATTTAGTGGCTGGCTTTTGGCTTTCATTGAGCCACTACCTTCCACTCTTAGTACCTCATAGTTCTCCATAACCTGCTCCAACCCAGGCTGGACAGCCAGAGGATCTACAAACAAAGCACAGGTCCTATGAGCAGAATAGGGGCTTGTACAGTGTCCCCACCTCTAGCTCAACATAGAGAGAGTGGAGTTGCACTAGGCCTGGGTGCTCCTTTTTCTGTTTTCCATTGCATCGTATCACTACACCCTACCTATTTCCCTTCCAAAGGATTCTAGATTCTCCACATCTAAAGATCACTGTGGCTCAGCCTAAGGGAATTGCTGAAGAATCCCTGGTCAGCAAGTATTGGCTTTAAAAGACTCCTGCCTTCTGGTCCCTAGGGCCAGCCTGGCTCTACCACGCAGCTCCTCCTAGGAACTGTAAGATCTTTGGGTCAGGACACAAAAAACACCTAGTTGATGCTTGGCCTCTGCTCCCCTTCAAGCCCTGGTCAGTATTGCTATTTGGGCTAGGCCAATTCCTAATGGGCCTCAGGACACACACTGGTCATGAGGGAAGCTTCAGGGCAGAGGTCAGGTGGCGGTACCTTCCCTGGCTAGGCTGAGTTCAGGATAATAGGACTGCAGGATTCCATATCTACCCTGGCCCTCACCATTCTTTGAACCCAGGAGACTTAGGGGGTTGAGGAAGCTGTGAAGACAAAGAATTCTGAGCACAAGAATTGACCTCCAGCATGCAGTCTGGCTTCCATGGATCTGCATTCTTTTTTTTTTTTTTTTTCATTCTTAAAGATGAGAACTGCCCATTCTGAGGAACAGCTAGGCATCTGGGGTGTGCTGAACCCTTCACCTGTGTACCTGCTGATGGCCCGCATCACCCTGGCCAAGAAATGTGCTTATTCCTGTCATAGATGACAAAATTAGCTCTGAGAAGTTGTGTGACTGACTTAGACCAGACCCTTGGGACAGTCTCCCAAGCTCTCCATGCTACCCCTCCCATGTTGCCTGAAGCCTCTAGCTCTGGGGTCCACATCAGCCACCCCACGTAATACCTCCTTCTCTGGAAATTGTCTCTCTAAACACTCCCTGAAGGAGGGATCCACCTTCTCAAAGTACCCCAAGCTACACTGGGTTGCCCTCCCAGCTGTCCACTGTCTATCAGAAAGCGGAGACTGTGGAGTAGGGAGTTTGATGTATGTGGTGGTAGCAGGGGTGTAGAGACACAAAAGATGTTGGAGCCAGCAGCAAGACAAAAGAATGACAGGAAGGAGCAGCTGCCTGTAAAGGGAAACCTGAGATAGGCATAAAGCTCAGGTCCCTAATCCCAGGCTTGCGTGGAGCCAGGGTAGGGTTCCCCCAAGGTCAGGGATTCTGGGGGCAAACAGATAAGAGAGCTGGTCCCCATGCCTGGGTGAGCCCTTGCTCCAGCATATGCAAACAACTGGTACCCCATCCCCCGCATGCCTAGTCCAACCCCTTCCTGGTCCTTTCTGCTCCTTTCCCTTTGGGTTTTGGGCCTTGTTTTAATTTCCTTTTTCCATGCTATCTCTTCCAGTTTTCCGCAATGGTCCTCCACCTCCAATTTCTGGTAGTAATTTTAGCAGCTTTTCCTCTGGACTCTAGCTGGCATGTTCACAGCAGATGGCCCCTGTTTGGTCCTGACACTTGATCAGGGTGGTGACAGAAGCCAGACAAAGCAGGCTCATGCCGGGGAGGGGAGGGCAGGGAGACAGATCACCTTCCTTCCACTCAGGCCTTATTTGGTCTACCTTAGTGAAACTGCCCTCTCTCCAGCCCCTTTTTATTTATAGCATTTTGCTGCTCTCCTTTGTCTTGTCTGCTGTCACTCCACAGTGCACTCTGCGTGACTGCCACAACAGGGGCCCAGCACTCACTCTCCCCGCTGGGAACACACGTGTCCCTGTAAGCTTAGGGCTGGATCCCGCTTGTATAGACAGTTGCTCAGAACAGGGATCCTTCTTTCAGCCACTGATACTAGTCCCATTGACTAGTACAATGCCAGGCATAAAGCAGCCGCTCAATAGATGCTTTTTGGGGCTGGGGAGATAACTCAGTAGAATAAGCACTTGGCTGGCAAGCACAAGGACCTGAGTTCAATCCTTGGTTCTGCAAAAATAAATAAATAAAATAAAATAAAAATTTTAAAAATGTTTGTTAAAGGAAAAGATGGGCAAGGCTGGGGATATAGCAGTGCACAGTGCCTGCATGACAAGCACAAGGTCCTGGATTTGATTCTTTGTACAAAAAAAAGGAAGTGAAAAAAAGAAAAAGAAAAATAAATAGAAATAGAAAAAAAGGATGGGAGAATCTATTCAGTTTTCAGACAGCAGAAAAAAGAATCACGATGAAGCCAAGAGCAGGGACTAGAGTGGCTGATAGGGATCCCCCTGTCTTTCTCAATTTTTTGAGACAAGGGCTCACCAAAAGTTCAGGCTAGTCTTGAACTCCCAAGGTGGCCTGGGCTGTCCTTGAACTCGTGGTGATCCTCATGCCTCAGCCTACCTAGTGCTGTGATTACAGGGATATGCCATCATACCCAGGCCTGATAAGAATATTTAAGAACATCAGAACCACAATCTGAGACATAGAGTCTGGATTACAGAAATGAGTTCTATTCTGCAATAGGATGTAGAGAATAATATTGTAGAAACACCAATAGGCCAGCGCCCCCTAAACCTGAAGGGAGCAGTCACAAATTGTGACTGCTGCACTACAGGTAGAGAAGGGTTCCAAGCCCCACTGGGGACGAGGCTGCAAACACTGCAGGAAATGGCTCACCTAAGTCCCAGGCATTTTCTTTATCTCTTTCCTGCCTCTGTGCCTCAGTCTTTGAAAATCAGGGAGGGGTGGCTTTGTGCTTAGAAAGCTGGAAGACATGGATGAGAGAGAGTTTTTGCTTTTTACCACCAATCCCTAAGGTCCCTACTGGTGGGCCTGATTCCTCAGCACCCAGCAGGGTGCTTTTTTCTGGACAAGATCATGCAGGACACACAGATGCCTGGGCAACTCTACACCTTTCCCTGTTGAGCTTCGGCTGCATCCCATTCAGCCCTTTGGCCTGTGGTCCATCCCAGCTTGCCTGCAACCTCTCCCCAGCAACAGCTGGGCAATGCAGACCCCCTCTGAGGGTTTTCCCTCCCTGCTGCACCTGTCCCACCTTCCAAAAGGACCTGCCCTGCACCCCTCTCCCCAGCTGCTTTTCTCCTCCAAGCTAAACTGCTAATCAGCCAGCAGGATAATTGAAGTAATCCGAAGGCACTGAGAGCAGTGCTGGAGAGGGAGGGGGGATTTCAGACCAAATCACAGAGTGGTTGCCTGGACACAGAGCAGTGAAGCTTGCAGAGGCTGTGTGGGAAGAGTAAGGCATTGGCTGTACTCTGCGCTCAGAGGCCCAGGCTCAGCCTGCAGGAAAAGGGGCATTTTTCCTGCTCTGTTCCTCTCCCAACTCCCTGAGATAACAATTGCATACAGGTCTAGGTGAACATTGCACCAGCAGAGCCACGGCGGGAGTGGGGGCAAGCAATAGCCACGTAGATTCAGGGTCTTCTTTCAGCTCAGGGCAGCTGTGTCTGCCACAACCCCTAGAAGAGGGCTCTGAGCTAGGGTGTCAGGTGCAAGCAGGGCAAAGCAAGTCAGGATAAGGGCTCCAGGATGGGACCCTCTCACATAGAGGCTCCTCACCTCTTTGGAATCCCACCCTCCTTCACAGGCCAGGCTCCTCCTCTGCTCTGCTCATCTATTTCCAGCCTTGAATCTTGCTTCCTTAATGAACTGATTAGAGAAGCAGGCACTTCCCCTCTCCATAAAATGAAAAGCTTGAACAGATCACTAAAGGCCTGCCTGGCTCTGAGGCTCAGTGACTGCAACACATTGCCTGTTGGTCCAAGGAAATCAGGGCCCAGCCAGAGTCCCAGGTCTAATCTCCCTGCTCATTGTTCTTACCACTTAGCTAGGAAACCTCTTTTCAACTGCCCCAATCCAGCCCCTCCCAAAGAACCTGCCCCAACTCTGCCCCACCCCTCTCTGCTGCTGACACTCAATCCGTTCCAATCTTGCCCAGGCCAGGGGAGCAGAGAGACATTGTGAATATAGGATGAGGCCAGTGTGAGTGGCGAAGGGTCTGAGGGGCAGCAGTGTCAGGGGCCAGGACTGCCCTCAGGACAGGCCCTGCTTGCCTGAGGTCACGGTGGTCCTGGTCAGTTTGCCTGAAGCCAGCTGTGGAATGCAAGGCCTGGCCTGGGAGATATTTTTGCTGCACTTTGAGCCACCCCGCCCCCTGGAACTCAGACCCTGCACACTCCATGCCATAACAATGACGACCACTTCCAATTGTTTCCTTTCCTCTCAGGAGGGGGAGGGGAGCAGTGTTGGGGAGGGAGCTGGGGGGAATGCTTTCAGTGACAACAGCCCTTTCTAAATCCGGCTAGGGACTGGGTGCAGGTGGGGGTGGGGACACCCCGCGGCCCCATATATACAGCCCTTGAGGCCAGGTCTGGCTCTCAGCTCTCCTGTTCTTGTCTTTCCTTGCTGCTTTCAGGTAGGAGTGTGAGCTAGGGGCCTTTCCTGGGTAAAGGGGACTCCAGGGTTAGGAAGTAGTTCCTCTAGAACAACAAGCTTTTTGTAGGACTTCAGGGAGAGTATCAGGTCTGGATGCTGAACATCCATGTGTAGTCTAAACATGCACGTTTGTAACATGGAAGTGTAAGGGCTCATGTATACCTGGAAGAGGATATTTTATCTCAGAGGTGTGTGTGTGTGTGTGTGTGTGTGTAAGAACACATGGTTTGAATGTAAAGGAGTGTGTGTGTTTCACTACCTAAGACACAGCTATGTGGGAGGGCATGTTAGTCGTCATGCCTGAGGACCAGCGAGTCCATTGGAGGGGGCAGAGGAAGTGGCAGAGAATGATCATATTTGAAGTGTATATGCTTCCAAGGGGGTTCAGAGAGGTCTGGAATGTATAACTGCCCATATCCATGCATGAGGAAGCGCTTCTCTTTGTACTCAGTGCTAACTACTATTAAGGTGTTTGTATCCCTGCAGGAGGAGCTCACAGTCAGGTTGGTATGAGTTTTCCAAGTCTTTGAACACTGAAGAATATGGAGCCAGGAGAACGCACTTAGGCCACGCAGATGTGCAAACGTACACATCTTTTGCTGGAGCATTTGTAGTGATTGGGGGGGTGCTGAGGTATAGGATGGAAGCTTGTCCCCATGTGAGATATGTCTACAAGCAGTGGACATGCATGCTCATCCGAGGGTGCATGGAAAGCATTTAGATGCATGACAGCTGGTCTCAGAAGAGATACCCATAGTATCTTCCCTCTAAGAATGTCGAGAAGTCTGACAAAACAGGGACAGGAAGGCAAAAGACTCACTATCAACTCATAGGATTTAGGTCCCTTGGGTCTTGGCTGTACCATTTATTGGCTTATGCCCTTGGACAAGCAAGCCACTTAACCTTAATTCCTCACCTGTCCAGTGATGTGATGATGGAGTAAAAGAATGTGCACTGAAGTACTTTGACTAGAAAGCTCCAAGCAAGTGTGACAACCCATTGTTATTTTGTAGATGGCCCAAAGAAAGGCTCAATAGGTGGGCACAGAAAAGAGGGACCCAGTGTCCCAAGAGTGAAGAGCCCTAGAGCTCAGATTCCAGTCAACACCAGGGAACTGTTGGAAGAAGCAGTCCTTGGGAGGAAAGGAGTAGTGTTCAGGAAGCAAGAAGGAGGATGGGTAGGAAGCTGCCCGCTGCATCCCTCTTGGTTTCAGGCCCAGGGAAGGTGGGTGCTGAAGGACAGAGCCAGGGAGAAGGAGGCAGGCAGCACCAGCAAGGCTGGGCCAGAGCCTTACTGACATGGCTTCTTCCTTCCTTCTAGACGCCCTTTCCTCACCTCTAGACACATTTGAGAAACCAAGGTAAGAAAACATGAAGACAGTGTGGCAGAATCTGAGAATATTAGGTGTGAAGACTCCAAAATCAAGCTGTCAATCTCTGATTTCTGCCCTGCCTTGGGAACAATAGCTTGACTAAGGAGCACTTTACCCCAAACTATTGAGAGTGACAACGGTGAGGGGTTCAAGTCAGATTCTTCCTCCTGGGAGAAGCCTCAGATACTGTCTGTTCCCTCTGAGTGCTCAAGATTAAGCCAAAGTTGAGGCCTCTCCTGCCCTAGTGGGTTTGCTAGGCTGCATGCTGATGAAGGGATAAAGGTGGAGAGCAATGGACTTGCTGGTGCCTCCTCTGGAGCATGATGCTAGGTGTTGGAGGGGAGCCCACCCAAGGGGGGACCCAGGAAAAGGCGGGGATGTGGGCAGTGGGAGGGTGGTCATCTTCTCTGGCTCACTCCAGGCCCAGCCATGGGGGATGCAGAGATGGCCGCCTTTGGGGCTGCTGCCCCCTTCCTGCGCAAGTCAGAGAAGGAGCGGCTGGAAGCCCAGACCAGGCCTTTCGACCTCAAGAAGGATGTCTTTGTTCCGGATGACAAAGAGGAGTTTGTTAAGGCCAAGATTGTGTCTCGAGAGGGTGGCAAAGTCACAGCTGAGACAGAGCATGGCAAGGTGGGTGGCAGGGCCAAGGTGGGGGCCCCTGGGCACCCCCATACCTGGGTGTACAGAGGGGATGACACACAATTGGCCCAGTGCATGCTGAGGATAGTGTGGGTCTCCTTTGGCTAGAAATCCCAACTCTTCCTTGAGGAGGCTTTTTTCTCCTCATATTAATCAGTGCTCACTGTGAGAACCTCGCCAAACACCATTGTCCTGTTCTTCACTCTGCTCCTTCCCCTGGGAGAGAGAAGGAGAAGCAGAGGCTGATGGGAAGGCCTGGGGGACTGTTGCAGACGGTGACGGTGAAGGAGGACCAGGTGATGCAGCAGAACCCACCCAAGTTCGACAAGATCGAGGACATGGCCATGCTGACCTTCCTGCATGAGCCCGCGGTGCTGTACAACCTCAAGGAGCGCTATGCGTCCTGGATGATCTACGTGAGTGGCAGCTCTGGGCTCCCCCTCACCTACGAGTGAGTGGCCTGGCCCAATGTTTCATTCTCAGAGCCAAGATACCTGTTCTTGGTGTTTGGGCAGCATGGCATTCTATCCCTACGTTCTAAAATCCTGGGATCTGGCAGGACCCAGGTCGGCCACATTCAGAGGTTTTCCTCTCCCTTTCTCCCCCTGTGGCATCTTTCTTTGCCTTTGAAAATTGTCATGCTTCCTCCTTCGGCAGCAGCAGCCCACTTCCCTTTATCTATGCCCAGACCTACTCAGGCCTCTTCTGTGTCACCGTCAACCCCTACAAGTGGCTGCCGGTGTACAACGCTGAGGTGGTGGCTGCCTACAGGGGCAAGAAGAGGAGCGAGGCCCCGCCCCACATCTTCTCCATCTCAGACAACGCCTATCAGTACATGCTGACGGGTGAGCCCGGCACCCTAGCCCCTGCCCCAACCCCACGCCTGCCTGGACCCTCAGCCCTGAGCCCATTGCCTCTGCTCTCTTCCAGATCGGGAGAACCAGTCCATCCTCATCACGTGAGTGTAGCTTCTGCCCTGTTCCCTGTGAGAATCCCTGACCTGATCCCCAGGAGAGCTGCCTTTGGTCTGTCCCTCAGCCTTCATGCTTATCTCTTCTCTCT
>PVKN010031742.1:0-12421 GCA_004027915.1 Capromys pilorides
TTTCTCCCATTTCATTTTTTATTCTCCAGAACTCTGCCTCTCCAGCTGTGCCAGTTGGGCAGGAGTTCATCAGCTAACTTGCCTTGACCTGGCAAGATTGTGGGACAGTGAGTAATGTCACTGAAGTAAAGTGGTTTCTTTCATGGAGTCATGCTTGACTTGTATACTCTCAGTTTTTGAGGATAAAAGGAAACATGCACTCTTGAAGGAATGAAATTAATTTGTTTAGATTCTTCAAGGACTATTGTCAGGTTTCTTCACTAATACAAATTTTTAAACAGTAGATGCTATGAGATTGAGGGAATTTATTATTCTTGGGAAACATATTAGAGACTTAGGAATAGGTCTTTTTGGACAAACTGCTAATAGAGGATATTTCCTAAGGTTTGATATTCAGTTGAACCTTATGTCAGATTATTATTAGTGACCTAACTGTAGGCTTTTGTAATGAAATAAGCTGTTTCTACTTCTAGGCAATGGAAGGTAGATCAGAAGAGATTTTAAAAAACCAAAAAAACCACAGAAAAGATCACAAGCAAGGCTGTGAATATTGAGAAAATTGATAGGTTCAGTATCGCTCTGTGTAAAGTGATGGGTTTATGGAAGAGTAATGAGCTGTGGCCGTGAGAGGTGTAGAACTCAGGAAGGACACCGTGCCATTGTTGAGAGGGCCAGGGGACAGCAGCGGAGCTGCCTTCTGAGCATCGCTGGGAGGAGCACTGTGCACAGTACTGAGGACAGCACCTCATGCACAGCCACGGGCGATGACTTTTGTTATACTAGAGACTGAACCCAAGGCCTTGCACGTGCTAGGCAAATGCTCTACCCTCAGCCCTTGGAGATGCTTGTTTGTTTATTTTGTGTTACTGGGGTTGAAACCCAGTGTGTGCTGAGCAAATGCTCAGCCATTGTGATAGACTCCTAAGTATAGCTTTAAGATTTTTGTTCTTCCTTTCTTTGTTTTGTGGTACTAGGGATTGAACCCTGGACCTTTGCACTGAGCTACATCCTAGCCTTTCCTTCATTTTTTAAAATTTTGAGACAAGGTCTTGCTAAGTTGCTAAATTGCCTAGACTGGCCTTGAGCTTGGCCCCTCCACCCTCAGCCTCCCAGATAGCTGGGGTTATAGGTCTGTACCACTGTGCCTGGCCATACTTATATTTTAAACTTTATTTATGTTATGGCTGACTCAGCCTGCCCTAGAGGTGGGGCTGGCGCAGCATGTGGTGCCGGGGATAGAACCATGGTCCTTGTGGTTGCCTAAGCTTGCCTAAGCAGGCACTTTAGGCCACTGAGCTATCTCACTGGCCTCCATACTTATATTTTAATCAAATTATCTGTGCATTTCTAGTGACCCCATTTGTCAACTATATGTAGAAGGGAGGAAATGTCCAGAGAACAGCAAATTTCTGAGACAGTGAAGTGCTTTCAGACCAGGATGCTGTCTTTAAGATGCCAACTGTGTTCTTCAAAGATGACAGCTGTTAAGAGTATTCAGTCTCATATTCAGTTGGTAACAAGGACTCAGTCCTAAAGTACTGCTAGCTTTAGGGCTGTCCCTCACCACCTTGGGTAAAAGAAAACACGTATAGCAAATGGGAAACGCAAGAGGTTTTGGTCTGAACAGCGACACCGGCCTGACCTCTACATGACTGGGAAGGTTTCAGAGGAATCCCCGTATGGTAGCTGCTTGGTGACATGCAACAGCAACTGGTCCCCCCACAGACTAGGTCCCATAGTGCTTCTTTCACAGGCTGAATGTTAAACCAGGGGGATCACTAGTCCTCTCAAGTAGGGCATGGCTAATGTTCTTTGGGTGGTGGAGGAGGAGGGCCATATAGTAGCCATGAAATAGCTTCAACCTCAGGCTTCCCTGAATTGGCTATAAATCACACTGGGTTCTGCCTCCTGCCCCCAATCCCTGTAGCATTTTTCCAGGTAAAGTATATCTAGTAGCCTGGCTTGTCTTACCTATACTATAAGCTTGCAGTAGACAGATACCAGCAGGTACCAAGGCTGACCCTGTGCTGTAGAAGAATCCACCATAAGGCCACACTTTCAGGGCTCCGGGCAGTCTGAGGGAGTCTGGAGTTCTTGTCCATACATCCGATAGAGCCTTGGAATTTCCTTATGGGGCAGTTTTGGCTGTTACATCTTGAAATCCTCTCTCAAAATGTAATGGGAAATAGGGTTCATTATTCCATGAAGTTTTGGTAAAACCTTTTTTTTAAAAAAATTAAATTTGGTACAGGGTCTCACTATGCAGCTTGAACTCGTAGTGATTCTCCTGTTTTCATCCTCCCCCAGCCCTGGGATTACAGGCATGTACCACCATACCTGGACTGAGTCCCTGGCTCAGCATGCCTAGGGGGGCGGGACCAGCCAGCATGTGGTGCTAGGGATCAAACCCTGGTCCTTGCGGTTACTTAGGCAGGCACTTAGTCTGCTGAACTATTTTGCCAGCCCTTAAGAATCATCTTGTATATTTTTATACTCCTATCTCTGGGAGATGAGGCTTTCTAATGAATCATGTGAACTGGTGTTAATCTTCAGGATAAGGGTAAAGGAAAATAATAGAGAAGAATAGCAGTGTGAGCCCTTTGGGATGGCTTATATTTTCTGCCTTGGAACCCAACAGTAAGAAATGACCTTTCTGAAAATGTCTTGATGGCATCTGTGTCCCTCAAACCCCAGCCTCTGCACGTCCCCCCAGCCATGCACTGTCTGTGATGGTCTTCATTTCCTGTTTACAGGGGTATGCTGAGAATGTGCTTTCATGTGGATGGACTAGTTGAAATCCTACTTCTGTTTTCAACTCACTGGAATAATGAACCTTATTTCTCTAAGACAGGAGTAGGTACCAGTCACATGATGCTGCTTTGTACTGTTCCATCTGGGCCCCCTTTTGCCATGGCCTCAATTTCTGCCACTGCCTGCATGGTTCTGAAGAATGGTTCTCATGTGTGGAATGTACAAGGGATTAAATTCCACCTCTCACAAACCCTGTCCCTGCAGTGCTTCCATAGGCTTACTTATTGTGCACTAGCTTTCCCCTAGGGGGAGACAGAGGCTGTGTAAAGAAGGTACTGTAGTCAGGAATGCAGTATGGCTGTGTGAGAGCTTCCCATTTCATTGCATTGTCCCTCCCCGCCATTTTTTTTTTTTTTTTTCTCGGAACTAGGGTTCGAAATCATGACCTTGCACTTGCCAGGCAGGCACTTGTGCCATAGAGCTATCACTCCGGCCCCTACCCACGCCAATTTTAATAGTCATTGAAACTTCTAAAGTCAGTTAAGTCAAAAGCCACAAAACTGAAAATGAGTGAGCTTTGCTACACAGACTGGTACAACAATGTGACTAGAACTGTGAAAGCTGTGTTGTGGCCTTGTAATTTATTACCATTGTCAAGAGAACCTGGGGTGGGTGGCACACCATGGGAATATTCTATTCTTCTCTGAGGAGCTATGGACAGTCAGTGTTATTGAATGAGTATTCCATTCCCCATGGCATAAAGGGGGAAGTAATCTTGCATAATCTTTAACAGTAAGGCCTTGTTAAGTGGCCAGATTCGGGATTTGATATCCTTCCCTCTTTTATTATTTTTAGCCTTATCTAGTACCTTCAATTGCAATAGGTATAGTTTCTACAACTGGTTATAAAAAGGTTCCTGTTAGAAATGAGAGTATCTTTTTGTCTGTTTATTAGTCTTTGGTCAAGGTTTAGCTTGTCTTACAGCATTTCTTAGTGGAATGCTCCCTGGAAGTGTCTTTTTCTTTGGCTAATTCCTTACAGCCTTGAGTTTTAATGTAAAATACTAAAAGTCAGATCTGTCCAATTTCTAAGTCTAAAATGTTTCCTCACTCAGGGTGCTAAACAGAACTGGAGTCTTTACTAAGACCTGCTCAAGGAAAGCCTCAAGAGAGCTGCTTGAGAATCCTTTTCCCTGTGACACTGCACAGTCAGTTTCTGGGGATTTACCAGTTACATTATAGTAGCCTTATCACTGCTAACCACTGTCAATAAAAGGTCACTCCATCCCCTCTGTGTGAGGACATCACTGAGAATGTATGTGATGAACTGGAATCCTGGTCAGTATTGGGAAACTTCAATGCTGCAATATTGAACCCAACCCTGAGTGTACTGGTTCTGTGAACCACCTGAAAAATAAATTAAACTTATTAAAAAGCATTGGTTCTTGTGTATCTACGAGTCATAAATGTATGGACTGTGATGTGGTTTCCCAGTGCTTAAAGGGTGCCTATGTGAGTCAAAATTTGATGTTCTAGTAGAAAATGGGAAGGGCTCATAAATTTTTACAAAAGAGTCAAAGTTTTATTTGGATACCAGAAAACAATGATAAACTTCTCCCCATTCCAACCAGCTGGACACAAAATGATTACAAGTTGGAAAAGTCTGACAATCAGTCACCAAAATTCACAGAATCTTAAATGTTAGCAAGCACATGTTATCTCATCCTTCATGATAGAGTACCGCAGGTCCAAAGTTTCTGCTGCTCTCAGTTACTTAAGACCAGATGCAAGAAGCAACCTAAGTCTTGGTTCTTTAGGTTTCAATGGAAAGTTCTCTTGAAAGATTTTCTCTCTGAAGCAGCTCCCCTGCCCAGAAGATGCTGAAGGTCCATGCTCCTTTCTTCCAGCTAGCTAGAGTCAGCTGAGCATCTCAAAATGGCCTGTGAGGTTCCAAAATTTAGTCAAGGCAACTGTGATGTAGGCTACACACCTTGTAGGGGTGGCATTAAAACTGTCATGGAATCCCTGGAGAACGTGACACTGAAACACCAGTTTATTAAGTCTCATGGAACAGGGAACTGGAACCAGAATTCTTTGTCAGTAACAGGCCTTTTCTGGGCTTCAGTCTAGAAGAAGGTGATTTTTTTGTGCTTCGAATTGGGGATTTGTCCCTTTGACTTTAGACGCCGAACAGCTTCCCTCATATGTTTGGGTTGCAGCGGTGGTGTTTCTCCCCATTTCTCACACACATCCAGAGCTAAGCAGAGGGAAACAAGAATGTTTCATTATTACATGAGAACTTACTAATGCAAAAGGATTCTGTAATTCTTATAATTTATTAAGGGAATAAATTAAGACATTTCCCTTTAAGAGAATGCTACAAAACGTATTACATCAGTAATATGCCACATTAGGCTTTATCACACAACAGTAAAACATATCTCCTGCTTAAGCACATCAAGACTTCACAAGTTAGGGGTTAGCAATGGGAAGCAGCCAGGCTTTTTGTTAACGGAAGGTGGTGGGGAGGGGGCATTCCCAGGATGACGATGTCAGGGGCAACCTCCCACACCATACTACATCAGGTTAGCCCTGGTCATGGCTTTTTTTGTATCTGTCAGCAGAGACAAACAAGCTCTGATTGTGAAAAACAAAATCTGCTGCTTGTACCTCAGACTAAGGAGAGGTATGGGGAGGGATTTCCTAGATTCTTGCTCCCTAGTGTTGAAACTTGTAAATGAGTAATGCTTTCCTGAATACCGGGCTCCCCCAGTGCAAATGGAAACTCCCACGGGTGCTTCAGTAAGTTCCTTGCTAGATATTCTTGAAAAGAAGGCCACCCCAGCGACAATCCATGGATAATCAACATCACTCACCTTCTTCTACCACTTCCCCAACGAAAACCTTGGAAATACCAGACATGGCAATGACGACATTCTGGGACACAGAGGTGCCGGTGATGGACTGGATCAGCTTAAAGGAATAAAGACTCTGTGACGATGACAGCCCGATTCAGCTGTGACACAAGACAGTGAAGGCAAGCTCAGCCTTACCCTTTTAATGGCTGCCTTAGGGAAAGCCGACCGGCGATACATTTCATAGCGATTCAGCTGCTCCTCGGAAAAAGAAGAGACCAGGATTCTAGACAAAAGATTCAGCCAGTTGAGTTAGCTGATAAGAATGAAAGCTGAAAACATTAAGAAAAGGGAGTCTCAGACAATTATACAAACAATACTAAGGGTGTAGATGGTGTCAGGCCTGGTGCCAATGAGGAATGGAGGTAACATTTTTACGACTAAGGAATGTGAGAAAGGAAATCATTTTTTAAATTTATTTATTAAGGACAAAAGCTGAACGATATGGGGGCATAGTATCATACACTGGCTTTAGCATTAGGCTCCTCCATTTATTTCTACCTTCGTGCTTTTCACATTGATAAGTTTACCTTGTAAGGAGTAGTTTTCAACATTAACAGATTTAGGGGGAAACTATTTGCAAAATATATACAAAACAGTATAATTCTTTCAAATAGAAAGATGGCCCAATCAATTGTAGAAAATGAGCATAAGACATGAGCAGGATGTCTATAAAAATATCAGTGATATTTTTATAAGTAAATGGCAGTAAGTACATGGCAAGTTTGAGCTCAGCCTGGGCAATTAAAAGACTGGAGATGCAGGTCAATATGAAGGCCCTGGGCTCAGTGCCCACGTATCACCAAAAAGCAAGATCAAAACCCAGCAAAAACAATAAAATACTTTTCAAAACATTGGAAAAGCTTTCATACCTTTCACTAAGTCATTACATTGCCCAGGCTGGACTCAAATTTGCAATCTTCCTGTCTCAGCCTCCCAGAGTGTACCACCCTGCCTGGCTTTTTTATATTGCTTAAACTAGCAATTACACTTTTAAGAGTTTATTTTAAGACTGTCATGGGCAGGTATACAAAGATATGCTCAGATATATCAATATTGTCAAAATAACAAAAATCAACCAGAACATCCATCTAACGAGATACAATGCATCATCAAAAAATGATTTATCAGGGCTGGCCAGACAGCTCAGTGGACTAAACCACCTGCTTAGGCAGAGCGCAGCAGCTAGGGTTGGATCCCAGGCCTGCCATGCTGGCTCCACCCCAAGTCGTGCTGAGACTGGGCATGGTAGCATGCACCTGTAATCCTAGCGCTTGGGAGGCTGAAAACAGGAGAATCACTACAAGTCCAATCTGTGTAGTGAGACCCTGTAGACCCTATACTGATTTATATATATATCAGCATATTTACTAACATGAAAATAACTATACATGTCCAATCTGAAAAGATGTATATACATATATATCCGGCAAAAGATCTTTTTTAGGTTTCAAAAAAGAAAGTGAAAGCCATGAAAAAATATATGAAATTTGTGTAGTTAAGTCAGAACCTTTAAATGGGTAAAGTGACTTACTGCATCTTCTGAATCTCATCTTCATCCACTTTCTGCTTTTTCTCTTTCTTTTCTTTGGTCTCTATTTTCAACTTTTTGGCTGCAGGAGCAAGTAATGATGAGTCTTCCCTTTCACCTGGTGTTAAATCTGAGACATCTTGACTCTTGAGCTGGGAAAAATGAAAGAAAACCTTACGTTCAGGCAAGGGCAAGCATTCTTATTACAACACAACAAATTCACATACTGAGTAGTTCTTCAGTTCTAGGCACAGACTGTACCATCAGTCCACAGTTACAGGATTTCTCCTAAGGGAAGATTACAGCCCAATATGTGCAAGAAAAGTAGCTAAATAATCTAGTTTTCCAATTCAGCTATGATCAGAGTTCCAGAATTTGTTTACAAAGTAATGAAGGACCAAGAATCAAAATGCTCTCCTTGCCGGTCATGGTGGCTCACGCCTGTAATCTCAGCACTTGGGAGGCTGAGGCAGGAGGATTGGTGTGAGTTCAAGACCAGCCTGGGCTACAAAAGTGAGCTCAAGGCCAGCCTGAACTGCATAGCGAGACCCTGTCTCAAAAACACCATAAAAAAAAAAGTATCAGTGAAAAAAAAAAAAAAAAAAGTTCTCCTCTCCCCCTGGCCTCCTTTTTTTATTTTTATTTTTTAGACAGGGCTTGCTATGTAGCCCAGACTGCTCTTGAACTTGCAGTGATCTTTCTGCCTCAGCCTCTCAGTGCTATGTTTACAGACCTGCACCACCCATAATTTTTATTTTTTTATAAAAGTAGATTTAGGGCTGGTGAGATGGCTCAGCGATCTAAAGTGTGTGCATCCAGTTTAGGCCACCGCAGGGACTGCAGCTCGATCCCAGGCACTAGATGCTGTGCCATCCCCACCCACCCCAGGGAAGGCTGAGCCAGCCATAACACAAATAAATGAGGTTTAAGAAAATAAAATAAAAAGAAAATAGATTTATTGTGGGGGGAAGAAAGCTCCTGTCTGAGAGGACAGGAGGGGGGTCTGAGCAGATTGTCCCCCTATTTTTTTAATATTTATTTATTTTTGTCTTTTCAAGACAGGGATTCACTATGCAGTTCAGGCTGGCCTCAAGCTTACTTTTGTAGCCCAGGCTGGTCTTGAACTTGCACTGATCCTCCTGCTTCAGCCTCCCAAGTGCTGAGATTATAGGCGTGCACCACCACACCCAGCTACTATTTTTCATTTTTAAAGACAGGGTCTTGATCTATAATCTAGGCTGGTCTCAAACTCATGAGGATCTTTAAGCTTCAGCTTCCTGAGTGTGGGATTATAGGCATGTGCCACCACATAAGGCTTCATAAACATTAGTTTAATAAATATCTGTTTAATAAGAGCACAAATCACATCGGAACTTTGTCCTCTCTGACTTCACGTGGAATCTTGGACAACAAAACTTATTAATGAAATTTAACTGTCTGTCTCAGAGGAACTAGATAGGAGTGAAGATAGTGTACTTTGACCTTTTCAGGTTTTTTCTTGCTGATTTACACAAGTTTTCTAACTTATTTGTGCTTCAGTTTTGATGATTCACATTTTCCCTAAAAAAAGTATCCATTTTTCTCATACTGCTACACCTATTTGGCTTAAGCTTGAATGTTAAATTTCCTTTTCAGTGGTGCTAAGGCCTTGCCCTGCTCTACCAAAGCACACCCACAGTCCGTTTTTCAAGTGTTTATTCATTAACATCTACTTCATCCTTAGCACCTTGGTCCTATACTCTTTTTATCTTTCAGGCTCCTGATTGTTTCTTTTTTTTTTTTTTTCAAGGACTGGGGTTCAAACTCAGGACCTGTACTTGCCAGTCAGGCACTTGTGCCACGGAGCTATCTCCCCGGCCCCTTGTTTTTGTCTTTTTGAGACAGGGTCTATTATGTAGTTCAAGCTGGTCTTGAGCTCACTTTATAACCCAGGCTGGCCTCAAGCTCCCAACAATCCTACCTCAGTCTCCCAAGTGCTGGGATTACAGGCATGTGCCACCACGCCTGGCTTTTTGGTTTTGGTTTCTTAAGTTGGTTCCTTATTTTCAAAACTCTGTAGGGCTATGAAATTTTTTAAAAATATAGTTTATTTTCAAAATAATGCAAAAAAGGGAACAGACAGCTACTCAGAATTTTTAATAGATAAGACTTTGGTCAAATCTCTTAGCATTTGGTGTAATGTTAATTTCTTTAATGTGAAGATTAAGAAACAATTTTTTTTTTTTTTTTTTGAACTGGGGATTGAACTCAGGACCTTGCACTTGCCAGGCAGGCACTTGTGCCCCTGAGCTATCTCCCTAGTCCCAAGAAACAGTTTAATATCTTGGTTGGTATTTTTTGTTGGGGGAGGAGAGGCTTTTGTTGTTACTATCAGGTTTGTACTAACAGATGTGACTTGTGATCATTTCTACTTTTAAACTTTCATGTTTTCCTTTTTGGTTTAGTATGTGACCAATTTTCTATTTATTTATTTATTTTACTATGGTTGGCTCAGCCTACCCTGGGGGTGGGGCTGGCACAGCATGTGGTGCCAGGGATAGAACCGTGGTCCCTGCAGTTGCCAAGCTTGCCTAAACAGGTGCTTTAGACCACTGAGCCATCTTGCTGGCCCAGTATGTGACCAATTTTTAACAGGGCTTTAGAAGCATCACAATTATACCTTATGTTGGGTGCAGATTTCTATACAAGTCAACTAATTACTCAAAGTTCTTTTTTTAAAATTCATTTGGTTGTTGCAGGGTCTCACTACACAGCTCAGACTCAGTGATCCTCCTGCTTTCTGTCTCCCCAGTGCTGGGATTAGTTGTAAATCACTACGCCCCAAATCTGGCCCGCTCAGCCTGCCCTGAGGTGGTCCCTGAGCTTACATAAGCATACTCTAGTCCTCTAAACTATCTCGCTGGCCAAAATTCATTTTCTTGAGTCTTACTTTAAGACTTTTTAAAAAAAGTTTTTTTTTGAGACAAGGCTTTGTAGTCCAGGCTGGCCTCACACTTGTGGCAATCCTCCTGCCTCAGCCTCTTTAGTGCAGAGATCACAGTCATGTGCCACCACGACCAGCTTAAAGTTGCTTTCTTAAAAGTTTTGCCCTAATTTTCTCTTTTTCTACAAGTTATCACTTTATTTTGATGCAATCTTATACTCTGGAGCCCATTTTCACCTCATGTTCACTCTAAGATCTTGCAAATCGTTTCTAGCTCTAAGACCCTGAGATTCTACTTCTGGAACTGGAACTCTGAGAGTGCTGAGATTCTCTTGTCCTGGCTCATTCTGCTAGGCAACAGTGCCATGCGCTTGTGTTGGCTTAACTAATGGTTTGGGGTTTTGAAGCGGAGTGATTCTTGGTTATTAGCATTCAGGTCAGGGCTAGACGTTCAATGTCCCAAGAGGGTAAAACATGTTTTAACTAGCCATTCCTTCAGAAATTTCTCTTTATCAAATCTGATCAACTGGCGCCTTTAAAAAGCAAAGCTGTGCTTAAACAACATCTAGGAGAAAAGTATACTTTGGTGAAAGGGTGCCAAAATGAGTTTTAGTTCTTACACAGTCTCCGTGTGGCAAGGAATCCCAATTCCCTTGCCAGGAAAAACAAGACGATATTTAAATTTCCTAGCTGGGCATGGTGGCACATGCCTGTAATCCCTGTATTCTGAAGGCTGGGCGAGAGGATCACTATGATTTCTGGGCCATAAAGTGAGTGCAAGGCCAGCTGTCTCAAAACAAAAACGCAAAGCTAAACAATAAAAGCAAAACAACAAAGACAAAATAGCTTTAATCCGTAAAGGCGACGATTAAAAATTTCACCCAGACCTTGGTTCTGGAATCGAACCAGCCCTAGAATTTTGTCCTTTCCCTCACCCCTCGGAACTGCAGTAGAGTCAAGGTGAGTCGGGCTTTTCCTAGCTCTGGAAGGGTTTAACCCAGGAGAGCTACACAAGCAGCCTTCATCCAATCTTGGGGTACTCCTCTCATCTCTTTATACCTCGCCTTCCTCCGCTACGGTTTCTTTCAAGTCCGCTTCTCCATCACCATCAGTTTCCTCCGGGATTGCGTCGGTGTCTGCAGTCCCCGGGATCACGGGAGCAGAGGCCGTCTCCTCTGACTCTCCTGTCTCTTCACCTTTGTCGGTGGGCGACTCTCGGGCACTGTCCATCGCAGCCAGGATTGGAGCAAGGAGGAGCGCGTAGTGCTCTCTGCCTGAGCCCCTGCCTGAGTGCCACCCCAACCCTTAGTTTACTTCCTGTTTGTCGCGCCCGGATGACATCATCCCTATAGGTCCTCGGAGGGGTCATTTGGAAGCGCGCGAAAGCTTTCAGAGCTCTAAAGGCGCGAGTAAACCACTTGAGGTGCTCCGATTTTGTAGTAGTGGGGAGAAGAAAGGCTGGAAGTATGAGTCTTCCGCTGTAGGAAACCAGCATTTGTGAAAGGAAACAGTTTCGTTTACCGAGTCATCTATTTCGCAAACACCTAGTAGGGAAGGTGCTCGAGAAGGTGCTCTCGGAGTCATCGCTCGAGAACTAATCCAATTTTTTCACTCGACAACTACTGATCGCTTACTTCCAGGCGGGAACAGCGCTACGCGGTTACCTGGGAACAAACAAACACAGCTTCTACTTAATAACATGTTTTTTTTGGGGGGGGGGTGGGGTGAGGCTTCAAAATCTGTTTCTGTTTTTGGTAAAAATTTGGTTAATCATATCAAAACTAAGAGGACAAAGACGGTCTCTGCTTAGGAAGTCACCAGTATAGAGGGGGAGGACTAAGTCCTGAGAATATTTGTATTTGATTTTTATTCTGTTTTCCTGAAGAGATCAGAGGGAGGGCATTTTACTCATCTCTGTGTCACTAGATCTCCGCACAGTTTACTTCATGTATGCAAGCTGCAAGAGCTGACAAATGCAGGCGCGCGTTACCGTATTTCTCTTTTTGTTTCCACACTGCCCAGATCGTTACCGTATTTCCAGGGTCATGAGCTCCCCAGGGCTTGGGGGAGGCGCGTCCAGGTGGGCCCGTTTGTCCCTTCTAGTTCTTCGGTGGAGGCCTACTAGCGGCGGGAACCCTGCGCTCCCCTAGGTGGGCGGGGACAGGACGAGGTGCACCTGCGCCGCTGCGCGTAGCCCCGCCCAGCTAGGTGGGCGAGGGGCGGGGCAGGGGGCGCGGTGACGCGTGACGCCGATCACGGAAGTGACGTGCTCGCGTGTGTGTGTGTGTGTGTTGGGGGGGCA
>PVKN010031743.1:0-12419 GCA_004027915.1 Capromys pilorides
TATTATTCCTATGTTAAACTCTGTGCTTTTTGATCAATATCTCTCCTTTCTCCATCTTCCTTTTTCTGCCTTTTCTTCTTGAAGACCACTTTGTGATCTTCTATATTAATTGCATAGTGAGAGTATAAGAATTTCAGGTGTGTAGCTGTTTCTTAGGAGAACTGCTGATAAGCTAATATGTGGTCACATGTTCTAGATGAGATCAGAAGTAAAGAAATACAAGCAGGCTTGCCAGGTAGTCTTGCATGACATTATTCCATTATTGCCCCAAATAATGCAACCAAGGGGAACTCTGCACAAATACAGCTACAGTTATAGCTACAGACACAGCTACAGCTACAGATAGAGGTGCAGATACATACGTAGTCACAAATACAAATACAGCTACAGATGCAGCTGCAGTAACAGCTACAGATGCAGCTATAGCTATAGCTACAGCTACCGATACAGTTACAGCTATAGCTACAGCTACATATAGAGGCACAGATGCAGATGCAGCTACAGATAAAGAAGCAGCTACAAAAATACTGATACAGATACAGATAGAAATACAGGCTCAGATGCAGCTACAGCTACAGATGCAGCTACAAATACAGCCACAGATACAGATAGAAATACAAAGAACACGAATACAAATCAGGACAGACAGATATTGCCTACTAACCTGAGCTAGGCATTCTTCCACATTCTAAACAAGGATTGTTGCATCAAATTATATTGCAACTCAGACAATATTCCAGTGATGTCCAAAGAGGAAATCCTAGTGTATATGACTCACTGTTTTGAGCCAACATTAACATTGGCTACTGAACATTATCATTTATATCACTTTTCCAGATTACCAAAATGTTATATAAGACTCCAATGTAGCCAGTACAGCCAGAATAAACTACCTGAATGTCTTATATGGCTAGTTTCATTACCACCAACTTCAGGCATATTTGAATTTCTCAGAAATGTGAAAAACAAAACAAAACAGTATTTCCCGAGC
The DNA here is from genome assembly GCA_004027915.1 of Capromys pilorides. Lineage (NCBI taxonomy): Eukaryota > Metazoa > Chordata > Mammalia > Rodentia > Capromyidae > Capromys > Capromys pilorides. The sequence goes on from PVKN010031743.1 coordinate 992, forward strand.
ATTGGAACAGTAGCCCTTCTCTAACAAGTGCAGAGCTCAGGAAAGGGTTAGACAGCGTCTCTCTTGCTCTCAGTGGCCGTAGGAGGAATTCAGGCTGGGCGTGATCCGGGTCTGAGAATAAATAATTTCTGCAAGTATCAAGAAAATTCCTTCTCTTGGCATGTACCATGTTAGTAGGTCTCTGGAATGCCAAATATAAATTTCTACAGTAAGACAGTAAAATTCACTGTCTGAGAATTAAAACTAATAATGACCTATGATTCAGCATGCTAATATCCAGGTGTAAAATCGTGACCTGATTGGTCTTTTAAAAAGGTGAGGGAATAACTTAGATGAAGTGTTAACTAAATGTTTGTTAAGAGGTAAATTTGATGGTTCTGCAATTTCCGTGAGAGACAAACTTTTATTTCTAAGCTCTCACTACAAATCATCAATGAGAAAAACTATTCTTTATTCCAGTCTAGGCTTATCTCTGTGCGTGTGTGTGTGTGTGTGTGTGTGTATGTGTGTATACACACTTCTGTCTGGTAGTGACAGTTATAAGTTATAGATCCAGGTGTAGTCACTCAATACTGCTATCTGGAAGGCACAGGTTGTGAGATGAAGTCAGAAGCTAGGGCAGCTAAAGACAAGGAAGAAAAAAAATGAAAGATTAGCTAGGCCATGTTTTCACTTTCCTTAGTTAATCATGGATTCCTCTAGCCTAAGTTTGCTTTCTGGACTATTGATTTAGTCTCTCTCTGTCTCTCTGTCTCTCTGTCTCTCTCTCTCTCTCTCTGTCTCTGCCTGTCTCTGTCTCTCTCTGTCTCTCTGTCTCTGTCTGTGTCTCTGTCTCTCTCTGTCTCTCTGTCTCTGTCTCTGTCTCTCTCTCTCTCTCTCTCTCTCTCGCTCTCCCTCCTCTCTCTCTGACATCACTTCTTGCTTTAGGAACAGGCAAAAAGAGACACTAACTGGTCATTGATTTTTTTCGTGGTCAGCCCCTGCCAGAGGTCTTGAGAGCTAATCAGTTACTACCTCCTCCTTATCTTATCAGGGTTTTCTAATTTCCTCCATTAGGAGATGTCTGCCTGCAGAGCTGCTGAAATCTCTCTGTCTGAGTACAGAAGGAGATTAAACTGAGCCACGCACTCCCTTGATCTTCGCTGCCTCCCCCTTGTAAAAGGCGTGCCTCTGTTTATTATGAAAGATAAGGGGGTGCAGACAGAGCAAGGAGAGAGCCTCAGAAGCGGCAAAGGAGAGAGCCATTTCTCTTGTGTATACCATAGGTGACAAGAAAATTCCATATGGCAAAACTATAAAGCCTTTCAATTCTAGCTCCCTCTACTCAGCTTTGAAAAGCAGAGCTCGATGAGGTCTGAGGGTGTAACCAGATCCCAGCCCTTTTAAAGAGTAGTGATTAGTGGAAGTGTTTCTGACAGCTAAATAAATATTTTCTAAATAAAAATATACTGCCTGGTTAAAATGGAGTATCAGAACCATTTTTAGAAAGGAGGAGTTCTACTCTGGGATTTCCTAGCCACCCGGTTCTTTTCTCAGTAGAAACTACTATGCCACTAACTGCTCCCCACTGGACGCGCCTTTGTACCCAGTTTAGTGACATTCTGGTTAAAATATACAAAGGCTGACATTACAAGGAGCACTTCAGATTTGAACATGTAATACAGGCTTCGGAAAGGTAGATCTTAGTAGCGATGTGGAAGTTCCTGTGTAATTCCAGGCGCAGAGTGTAAGACAGGAGAGAAAATGAGAGTCCCAGACTCAGGAAAAAAAAATAAAAAAAAATAAAAAAAAAAAAATCATTCACTCAGTAATGGCGGGTGAGGCAGAAAACAGAAAAGAAAGGAAGAAATCAACGTGTCCTCATGAAATGTTGTCCTGTAAGGCCGAAAACTAAAGGTACAAAGGAGCAGTGCCAGCAAGATACAGGGAGAGACGGCTACAAAACGCTTCAAGTCTCTCAAAGTCCACCATCAGGGTGGCACTGGGTTTTGAGGAGCTGCTGTTGCCTGCCGGAGATGGTTTCTCCGTTATTTCTGTCCCGAGTCAAGAATTGGACAAAGCAAGAACGGACAGGAGCAAAGTTTTATGAAAGGGAGGGAAAGAGGCTCTCTGCTGTGAGTCCGGGCCAAGTAAAATTAGGAATAGAAGCACATACACACACACACACACACACACACACACACACACACACACACACCCAGCCATAATGGGAGGGTGGGCCAGGGACGCGAGGGACAGCCCTGCCGCAGAGGCTCAGGGTGCAAGGTCGGCTCAGGCCTCCTGGGTCAACGCCATCCTGTGTAAAAGCTGCTCCAGTTCTCACGAGATTTGCACACGTGGGGCCCTGGGAACTGTCGTGCCCACACGTGCTGGGAATTTGCCACTTGCAGGTCATCCTCCAGCTGGTCTGCCACACCCCAATGGCTTGACTCACTGGGGTGTAAAAGCTGCATGCATTCTCTCTACAGCCAGCTTTACTATTCTGCATTTTAAATAATTCATAAAGAAATGTGCTCATAAACATATGCACATTTTAACTGTATAATTACAGTTAGTTAAACTATCTGATTGTAGTTTCATATAATTGTATGTAAAATGTGCTCCATATATCCACTCCATAAAACCTTTAAATACGATGAAAATAATTCTTTGTCGCTAACCCTGTTTTACACAAGCAATCACTCCATGATTATTGTGTGTGTTTTTTAGAAGTTTTCTGCATAATTATAAGAATAATGGGCATCAGTGGTTGTGCTTGAAAGAAGCCAAAATTGCCCCTGGGAGGCATTGGATTCCATATCCAATGGAAATAAAATCATTATTTGCTTAAAGCCTCACCTTCGATTAATCTTTAGAACATGAGTAGGAAGATGCTTTAGAAGTTGAGTACTTAACAAGACAAAGGACTCAGACCTTCTGAAAATTTTGAATACTGAGCAGCTAAGTAATATATATGAACAGGTTCTATCTATCATCTATCTATCTATCTATCTATCTATCTATCTATCTATCTATCATCTCTCTATCTATCACCTATCTATCTATCTATCATCTATCTATCTATCATCTATCTATATCAAAACCCTGAGAGGTGTTCAGCATGACAAAGGAAATAATTAGACAATAAGAAAGTTTAGGAATACTTTTGATACATGGTCAGCTGAATTTTCAGGTGAAAATTCTACCAATACTGAGGACCAATTATATTTAACCATACACAGGGGGACTAGTGAGATAGCTCAGTGGACTAAAGTGCCTGCCTAGGCAAGCTTAGGAAAGCGCAGGGACCGCAGTTGGATCCCAGGTACCACATGCAACACCAGCCCTGCCCTGAGGGCGAGCTGAGCCTCCCAGAATCCAGGCTATTGGTGCAAGCCTGTAATCCCAGGGCTGGGGAGACTGAAAGCAGGAGGATCATCGTGAGTCCAAGCTGCGTTAGCGAGACCCTGCAACAGCCAAATGCATTTTTTAAAAAGTACACTGTTTTGGACTTTCACTGTACTGATTTTAGAAATCTTTCATTTCTGTCACTAATGCCCCTGTACCAAAATATTTAAAGACATTTTGCCTTATTTTACCAGTATCGTCCTAATAATCAGAATTCAGGAAAAATTAAGAAAATTGAGAAAGACTTCTTTTGAGTAACATAATACAACGTATGCTCTGATCCTTCAGGAGGTTTTTAATTTCTAAATGTGTCTTTCCTGGATACACTTGAGGCTAAGCCTAATAGAAAGCTCATACAATTAAAACTGCTGTTACCACGGTTTTATTTCTTTGTTGTGGTGACTCAACAAATGTTACACTGATACAACTTAGTTGTGAATGAAAAATAATTGCAGTTATAATAGAAATCAGAGTCACCAAGAAGCAGCTGATGGCATTTAATAACCCCACGGACAGCCCAGAATTGATGTCATGCTCTAATGCCTGGCTGTTATGTTTCCCCTGAGAAAATGAGTAATGTCTCTTCTGCTAGAAAGTACTTTTATGCAACCATTATTTACAGAAAATTTAAGAGCATTCATGGATTTTTAATGAATCCAGAGACTTGTAAAAAAAAAATAGAGAAAAAAAGATGAGTTAATTAGAAGGGAAAGAGGAGAATCTCCCTATTGTAGAATATAATGACTTGTGGTTGCTTTCTTCTAATAATTTAGGTCGTTGCTTTTCTTATGGTGAATTCTGTCTCTCATTGAAGATTTCAGGAAAAGCATTGTTTAAGGCCAGCATGCACCAAAGACCCATAGACCTGGAAGGATTTCTTCCTGCTATGTCACAAAAGAGTGGGTATAATTTCATCATGGCCTCTGTCACCAAAATGCAAGGCTGCTATATTTTCCCAGCCAGGATTATGTTGACAAGTGACATACTTGTTTTAAGCATGGTGGGCCCAAGTTATATCATGGACATCTACCCTATAACTGTACTAGGAAACTTTAAAGGAAAACACTTGAGAATTCATAGAACATGAAAAATAATTTAATTAAATATCTTGGCTTCTCCATTGAGCCAAAATATTAAATAGTCTCTATATCTGTGTGTCAAGCAACTCCTAGAGGGTATAAAGAGCAATTGGAAGTAATAGCTAATAAAGAGAAGCTTATAATTATCAACTAAAATTAAGCAGCCTGCCTTCACACTACGGTTATTTCTGAGGTATCTTTACTACCTCCTAGGCCTCCATCAGGAGTCCTATAATTCTTAGAATTCAAGGGACAATTTTTATTCCTAATGTATTTTAAGATTTCTAAATTTGGTTGAAAAGAAACTGAAGTTCTCTCCTCTTTCCATAATTTTCTCATGTTTCACTTCATTTGAGGCCCTGTTAGCCAAGACTTATAGGCTTAACCTTTCAATGCATGTTGCTTCTGATTTCTAGCTCATAAAAATAAATGTTTGCCTTTTTAAAATGAAGCTTATTAAAATCCAATAATTTCTATCTAGTTTCCTTTTCAATATTTTAATTATTTGCTCAGAGCTTAGGAAAGATAGCATCTTTGCTAGCTAGTACATGTTAAGTTTCTTTCTCTGGAAGATTATTACTGCTTGGGAGATTTGAATTGGTAGAGAGATGTTCAGAATAAGGAGAGGAAAATGCAATAGTACTTAGGTGATAAATTATGACTGCAGACACCAGACTAACTGCATGGGTTACATGGGGGGAAACACTCCTTTGATTTTTGTGGCCTGTCTAATGGTAAGCTCTGCGCTGGTATGAATTCCACAGATCGTTAATTGCCAACAGGTAAGCCACTCTCTGTAAGTCAGACAAAATTATTGATCTTGGAAATATTTCAAATGGTGATCATGCAGTCAGATGGACTGCTTCTTCTCTTTATTGCTGCAATGAGCTCAATGTAGGTTTATAGAATGTGGTTATTCTGCAAATGTTCATTTCAAGATCATGAATGTCCTCTAAGGGATCTAATAGAATGATCATTTCTTCGCTTTTCACTTTGCTGGATCTCTCAGCAGCATTCCAGGGATTTTCTTGCATTTCCAATATTGTCTCCACTAGGCGTCCATAGTACCACGCATGTTCTATGTTAATCTTATAGTAATGGACTATGCTGAGTTTTTGATATTGTTTCTTTCACTACTGACTGATCCATATTTGTTTCTGGTTCTACTTACTTTCCAGGGATATAATCCATCCAATTTCTTAACTTCCTTTTACTTTAGGGGATTAAAACCAGTGTTACGCACTGAGCTCTAGCCCCTGTCCCTACTCCTCTTTAGATGTCTTTCTAAGTGGCCCAGATTAGGGACCTGAAACTTACGATCCTACTGCCTAAGCCTCAGAATTCTAGGGATACTGATGTGTGTCACCACACCTGGCTTCTTTGATTTTAATGTAAGTGCCAATCACTCATAAATCCTGACTTTAATTCAGAACTTCACTGCCTTCTCAATATCTGTACTGATACTTAATTGGTGTCTATATTTTATTTTATACCAGGATATTGCTATTTTCCTTTAAATGCTATCTTTGCATGTATTTTTTATTCTTTCCTAGGGTGAACTGCAACACTGCTATCCTATTACTGAAGTAAAGCATGTAGAAATTATCTTTAATTTAGCACTTTTCCTTACCTTCTATCTTCATCTTCTACTTTTAAGGTATGAACAGGAAACTTCCTTTTCTCTCCTTCTTTATTACCATGCACAGCTCTCATCAGCATTTACAAGCACTTCTGAAGCAACCCCCTTTCCCCACCACCAAGAGTTCCCTTTCTCTTCCTTTGCTGTTCTGGAACTGGGAGTGTACCCCATATGGTCAGAATGGTCTTTCAGAAATAAAGCATATTTGACCGCTGCTATGCTTGCAGTTCCACAAGTATGTCCTTCAAAGACGGGTTCTCATTGTGCAGTTCAGCCTGGCCTTGAGCTCACTCTTGTAGCCCAGGCTGGTCTCGAACTTGCAGTGATCCTCCTGCCTCAGCCTCCCAAGTGCTGGGATTACAGGTGTGTGCCACAAGGCCTGGCCATGCCTCTTATTCTTGACAAAGCCTAAGAGAGCTGGATTTGTGTCTTCCTTGGCCCAAGTCTTTACCTTTCTCAGTAAGAGCAAAGCATTGGTCTTTCTATTCCCCAAAACTTCTGAGCTGTTTTCCACTTTAGGAAGATTTCACAACTATTCCTTTAATCTTTAAATGAGTGAATTATTCATGTGACAGGTACAATATGCACTCTCACATACTGTTCCTGTATACTCAAATGTGTAACAGCTATCTAGTCACTCTCTAAGTACATCACCAGAATCTCTCTCCTCATTATTATTTTTATTTTATAAAAAGAGTAAAACTTAGAATCAAAACAGAAAAAGTTGCAAGTGACACAGATTTTCAGTTAAGAAATTATATGAATTTCACAGTATTTGTTGTAATGCATAATGTTGTCTTCCAATCAGTTGTTCATATTACCAGATATATGCATGTAAAATTGAAAGAAAGGGGCTGGGGAGATAGCTCCATGGCACAAGTGACTGCTTGGCAAGTGCAAGGTCATGACTTTGAACCCAAGTCCTGCAAAAAAAAAGTTCAAGACCAATCTTGGCTACAAAATGAGTTCAAGACCAGCCTGTGCTATATAGTGAGACCTGTCTTTAAAAAATGATTTACAATAAAATTGGAAGAAAGAAAAAGAAAAAAAATATAAGAAATTAAGAGGATAGTAAGTACAAATAATTGTAAAAGGAGACAAAATGAATTAAGCATTAGCTGCTCCTTTCCCTAGACCAGCAGAAATGCATGGTACAGTTGTCCAAACCATCCTGCATGCATACATAGATATAACTCAACTCTTTCACCTATCCCTCTCCTTAACTCACTCCTTTTGAATAAGTTCATTCTCTTTATTTCCAGTGTCTACTGTACCCCTCAGATTCTATTTTGCTCTTTCAGCTTCTCAAACTACAGATATGTCTCAGTTACTCTTCTCTTATTGCTGGGAGAAATGCTCGGCACCCAGAATGAAGGAAGGAAAGGTTTATTTAGCTCAGTTAGTGGAAGTTTCAGTCCGTACTTAGCTGGCTCCAAGACAGAGTGGCTCATGGCAGAGGGCAGCAGCTCATGGTGGCGGCAAAGAACAGAGAGAGCAAGAAGAGAAGTAGCAGCAACATTGGCTGCAGAGAGCGAGTCTGTCTCCCTTAAGTTGCACTCAGGCTCTCCCCACCCCCAGGCTGGGAGTATTATGTACATCCATAATCCCAGCAGCACTCACACCCATAATCCCAGTGGATCAGGAGTTAATCACAAACTGTTGAAGTCTGTCCTGTGATTGCATGAGACTTTGGGAGGGACAACTACACACAAACCATAACAGGAGACAATACGATGTTTGCACATGCAGGTTGATCTGTTCATACCTCTCATGCTCTGTTGGAAAGGGGAACTTCCCTCAGCTACCTGGGGGCTGTGTGTGCAGCACTTATACAAAGATCTAGCACATAGGCGATCAGTTAATATTTCCTGAATAGATTAGGACTAAGTTTTATATGGGAAGACAAGGTGGAGGCAACTTTCCTGGGTCCTGCTCATAGCTGACTGTGGCTGCCAAGGTGAAATGAGAGCACAGATGCAAGACCTTGGCATTCACTGAGTTCCCTGCACTTCTATCCAAAGTTTTTCAAGTACTTACAAGTTTGTGTTATGTGGAAGGGGAGGAAGAGCTGGAGGAAAAGAAAGAGGGAAAGAGGGAAGGGGAAGGGAAGGAGTGAGAAGCGAGGGAGAGAGGGAGGAAGGAAGGAAGGGAGAATGAAGGGAGGGAGGGAGGAGGAAAGAAGGAGGGAGGAGCAAAGGAGGGAGGGAGGGAAGAAGGGAGGGAAGGAAGAAGAAAGAAAAGAAGGAAGGGAGGGAGAGAAGGAGGGGAAAGAAGGGAGGGATGGAGGGAAGGAGGAAGAAGAGGGAGGAAGGAAGGGAGGAAAAGAGGGAGAGAGGAGGGAGGGAGAGAAAGAGGGAAGGAGGGAGGGAGCAGGGAGGAGGAAGGAAGAATGGAGGGGAGAGGCACAACATGAAAAAATACAAGGCAGGAGGTGAGAGAGAGGATGAGGAAGGAGTGATAAAAATCACCTGTGTGCTAAAGTGCCTGATTAGGCAGAGCACAGCAGCCAGGGTTCAACCCCTGCAGTGCTGTGCTGGTCTGGCCCAGGGAGCATGCTGAGTCAGTAATTGAGACTAGGCCTGGTGGTCTGCGCCTGTCACCCCAGAGCTTGCAAGGCTGAAAGCAGGAGAGTCACTACGAGTCCAGTCTGTGTAGTGAGACCCTGTAGAACCCGAAGACCCTGTACTAAATACATTTTTTTAAAAAGCCACCTGTGTACGCTTACAAATGGTGGCATGATTTTATGGGTTTTCACTTTATTTTTTCAAGCAAGACTACCTGCAACTTTAACTTTTCTTTTCAGCTTATGTTTAAGACTGTCTTACTTTTAAACATATTAATCATCTAACATTCTTCCCTCCAGAACAATGACTTGCATCTGAATCTAAAGGAAAAAAAAAAAAAAAAGCCTACAGATAAAACAGAGCAAAGCTTCGTGCAATGCTTTCTCTCCTGGCCAGCTCTCCCCATAGTGTCTCCTCCATTCCACTGGAGAAAGAGCTGTCGCTCACAGGTCCCCATGTCCCCAAGAAATAATCATTAGACAGACAGACCGAGTCTCTGTGACCTGTGGGCATCCAGAAAACTCTTCACAAACTGCCTCGGCATAGATTCCCTCCCGCTGCTCTGCTGGAGTCATCAGATAATTTAATTTCTGGAAACTTTTCAGGTTTCTGAGCTTCCGTATGAAAATGCCAAGACCTCTCTACGAATACCTCTGGGACTCAGAATGCTTTAAGCCATTATCACAACCAACTCAAGGGAAGTACTTGAGAAATGAGAGCAAGATTAAAACCTCATGGGGTGAGGAATGACATGCCCAGGAAGGGGAAGAAGAGGAGGCCGAAGAGGAGGGAGGATGCCAAGACAAACCCCACCTCCCCACCAAATGTCTCAGAGGCACCATGTGAAGTGAGAGCCATTTCTGCTTCTACTGAGCATTTCTGAATTCAATACCTTTCATGGGAATACAAAAAAAAAAAAAAAAGAGAGAGAGAGAGAGAATATGATGCTGTAGTTGATATATTTTTATATATATATATATATATATATATATATGTTTATTGAAACATAATCATAAACTTTGCATTCCAATTTGGAAATTGATTCTCTTTTCTGCAGTTGCTCATAGTAGCCTAGGCATTACTTGAGTTTGTTTGTGCTGGTTAACTCCCTGGTGATCCAGCAAAGTCCTCTGCAATCCTGTGGGAGGGTCCATTTCTAGAATTTTCTGATGCAACCAAGTGCAACAAGACTGCGTCCTCATAAACATGGAAATGGAGTAAAGGAAAAGCACCACTGGCTCCTTTCAAGGAGAATGACTAGGACCGGGCCTGGGGTCTGAGTCCAGGAATCTGCTTGATGTCTTGGTGCGGCTCCACGTCTCTCACACCATGTGTGCACACACATGAAAACATGAACTGGAGGGCCAGGAGTCAGCTTTGCAAAACCCATTACATATTCAGCTGTACAGATTTCAGGATGGACATGTGCCAGCACAGGCTGAAAAAGTATCTGATCTTTGGCCATTCCAACTGCCCTTCCTAGCGGGGAAGCCTGAATTTGATCTCCCCTTATGTAAATGTCTTTCTTTTCATGATGACTTCCTGGTTTGGTGGCAGCAAGGAAAGTCCTGTTTCTTGTGACCCCTCAAGTTCCCAGTATCTGGAGACTGAGAGATTTATCTCAGTGGTAGAGTGCTTGGCCAGCATGAGGGTCAAGCTCTAAATTTTACTCACAATGCTTCAGACAAAACAAAGCAAGCCTCACCTTGATGAAGCCTCTAGCATCTTTGGGCATCTACTTCTTCACATATAAAAACTTAGGCTAGGTAATGGCTACCCTCCCATGAATAGGAAACTACTCAGTACAGAAATTCAGAATTTGAGATTGTGAAGTCTGGTTTTTCCTTTCTATTACAGGGAATTGAACTTATGACCATCTATTTCCCAGGCAGGCTCTAGGAAGCTGAGCTTTATCCCCAGTCTTGAGACTGAGAATCTGGATATTGACTCAATGCCCTACTCACCACCAATAATAAATAAAATCACAAGCATTAATTTGGCTATGCATGAAAATTGGTAATGTAGGGTCAGGTAAAGAGGGATTTAAATAAAGAATAATTTGTGTAACTTTGAAGGCATTTATTACCTATTATGCACCCCCTTGAGCTGCATGGTACACAAATATAGCACCACTGGATGAAGATCCAAGAATGCTGGCCAAGAGAAAGCCAGACTAAGAGACTGAGGAATTACACTTAAAATCTAGAGACTTTAGGCCAGGGCAGTGGTAGCTTTCAGGCCTAGGGTGAGCTTGCCTAAATGCGATCAATATCGTTTAGCACCATACATTATTAATTATTTTTCTGTGCTGCTATTGGTGTTAAACACGCTGTCAAAATGTATTAAAAAAAAACACCTGTGTCTCTCCTCTTGTGGAAATGACACCTTTCCTACCAGTCACTTATAAAATGAAAGAAACAATTTGCTTCAATTTTACAAACATCTTTGGAGTGCTCGCTCTTCACCACTAAATGAGTTTTAAGAATAAAGCACTAGCTTTGAAACATTTTGGTGTGAGCAGGGGTGGAATTATCATTCAGATATGCTTGTGCAGTCAGATAGTGCTTTGCCTATGTGTCTGTGTCTGACCTCAGCGGAGCTTGGAAAAAGATTTGGGGACAGGGAGAATGCTTTTAGATGTCAGGGTGAAGAAGCGACACTTGTGAACTTGGTTTTCTCAGCCAAATGAGTTACTCAGTCTAGACCTGTGCTTAAAGTAGACTTCTTAAGCTAAAGCCTTCTTGGAAGAGCGTTTTGCG
>PVKN010031744.1:0-12417 GCA_004027915.1 Capromys pilorides
GGAGGGAGGGAGGGAAACAAAGGAAGAGAGAGGGGGGAGAGAGAGAGGAGAGCTGGAAGGAGAAGACGAAGGGAGGGGAAGGAGGAAGAAGAGGGCATGAAGGGGAAGAGAAAAGAAGGGGGAGGGAAGGAAAGCAGGAATCTGTCTACATCATACTTCCATTGTATCCTACATAATGCCTGAGTACCTCTTTTCATTTTTCAGCATTAACATTTTAACCTAGGAACCCCACCTCCCTTAAGTATGAAAAGCTGCAGTACAGAATGCTGTGTCCTCTCTTCACGCCTACAGTGGCTAGCACTGTGCTTACCACCTCACTGGGCTCCATATTCACTACATTGAATACTTTAAAGGTAGACACTGCCTGTCCCCAGCTCTTTAACAGCTCTTTTAATGTCTTCATCTGATATTAGGTAAATTTCTACAGTATAAATAAAATGAATGTTTGTTCTTGGCACTTGCTTTCTGTGGAGCAATGACTTTTTATTAATAAGCATACATAAAAATGAGAACTTCAGCATAGATCCCAGACTCTGTGGGCTCAGGACTGCCGGATGCCAGTCAACTGAAGTTGCTTTGTTGACAAATGTTAACTGGAAGGATAAGTTCACAGTGAGAAGACAAGAAAGCCAGTCAGGTTAAGTAACTGTTTCACACTCATCATGTGTTCTCATCATGCTAAGAAGCCACTGGAGCCCACAGACTAAGGGTTGTGAGAGCCAGCTGCTGTCATTGCTGCACCATAACATGCTTCCAAGACAGTCAGCATTCATTCCCAGGGCCCATGGATGCCATATACACTCCCATATACACTCTCTCCTGGATATGTCTGTGCACTGTTAAATGCTTCCTATACACGCCAGCTACATGGGCTTCAGTGAAATCACATATCACTTGTCCCCAACTCCACTGACCCCACTCTCCTCACACCTTCCTTGGCTTGGTGCTATCTCAAAGCTCCTCCTGAGGGTCTGTGATCCCTGAGCCAGGCCTGACCCTCTCCATGCTAACCTTCTCCCAAGTTTGTGCATCAGAAACAAAAAGATGAACAGTATTGGACTACAGGTGGTAGCAGATGTTTGCAGCCATCAACCATGTTTCATGCTTTTAGCTCTAACTCCTTCCTAGCTTTAACGATTGCTTTGGCATCTCTCCCAACATATCCTCACTAAGCCAATAATTAGACCCTAGCTTCATCACATGAGCTGGGGCTCTATAGTTAGAGATTCTGGGCTTTTCTTTGATTTTTATGATACATAGTGACATATGAGAGATTCCATACCCCAATATCCAAACCATAGATCCAATTCTTTGTCTGACTTCCATAAGGAGAAAGAAGGGTATAATCCCCTTACCCTATAGGCTATTGCTAAGTCATGTGTGCAACTTAGTGCCTTTGAAAGACCTTATGTTTTGGTTCGAAGGAGCAAATCAACTTGTGGCAGCAATGTCTTGTCTCTAAGACAAGGAAGAAAAGTACACTCACTAAAAGACACTCAGTACCAATCACAGTTGGTCATTTGGAAACTTGTCAACCCTTAACACATCTCAGTTCTGCTCCATAGTGCACAAGGATTCTGAAGTTAAAAATCCATCTTCTTAAAAGGAGTAGGCATAAGAACTGGGTCAGCTCAGATCATGTAAAAGTTTTGCAAAACTAAGTGGTTGAGGATGACTTTGTTCAACAAACAAGATAAAAAATGTTTAAAGGAATTCTAATCTCTGTAAGTACTCAGAGACCAACACTTCATCAAGCATTTTTCAATAAAAGATTTTATTTATCATGAAAGTTGAGGAACCCATTATTGACTTGCAAGCAGATTAAGACTACTAGGAAAATTTTCTAATATAAACAAAGAACTTGTGCCCTGCAGTAAGGATGAAATTGCCAGTAATCTCTAAATAAATGACTGAAGGACGGAATGAAGCCAATAATCATCTCACTTACATCAAGTACTCCACAGATGAAGACCTAACCAAAGTAAAGAGAGGGCAATAGTTTTAATTTATGAGCATAATACAAAAAGATAACAAATAAGTATAAATATAAAAACTAAATAAAGGAAGATGATTAACCAGGTTAATCTGCATATATTAGTTAGGTCTGCATATATTATTTAAGGAGCCCTTTGCTAAATCCTAGGGCAGCTCCCTTGGTCATCCTAAAGCATCCTTCTTAGGAAACAGAGCACCTGAATCCTACAGAGCTGTATGAGCCCCTACAAACCTCATCTGCCCTGCTGGGACCATCATTCTCCAAATGCGGGTGGTACAATGTCAGAGCCTGGAAGGAGCTTCAAGCTACTTTCCAGCTTGAATATTTTTTATTTGTGAATAAGGACAAGACCTGAACTAATCATGCTCTGAAAAATATCTAACTTGAAAACAATGATAAGTTATTAAGCCCACAGAGGGCAGCTGGATCCAATCATGCCAGTGTCCTGGGGAAGAAAGAGGAAGTTACACGGCTAAAGTTGGATGAATGTAAGTATTGAGATGGTTTGCACTATGTAACAGCCAAAGCTGTCAGTCCAAGCATTCCAACAAGTTCTTCACTTCTGAGACAAAGTACTTGACACACACACACAACAAAGAAAAGGGTAAGCATGACTTCACTGGTGGTTTCTGAAGAGTCAGTCATGCTGAGCTGCCTCCAGTGCACAAACACCACAGCAGAGGGGCCTGGTGGGAGAAGACACTCAGCTGGGGGCAGCTAGGAAGCACAAGTAAGGAGAGCCAGGGAGCGGCTCAGTCCCAAGGCCATGTTCCCATCCTCTGGTCTTACACTCCCACAGATGTTCTTTCCTGATCATCTAGACATCTCTCAAAATTGACCATCAAGATTGATGATAGCATTGTGATACTTACACTTTCCATTTATATTACAAGTATTACCAGTAGGCACACCATTCCTATCCTCATAGGCAATTATTTAACTTCTTCTGTCACTTTTATATATTTCACTCTTAGTTTTAATTCTAAAAGATGCCAGTTCTCACCATGAGTCCATCTGAGCCACAAATGGTTCTGTTGCTTTTGTCCACTTCTTGAGACTTTGGAACCACTGGGGATGGAATCACACATTCTTTGATTCTTTTAGTGACATGAGGGAGTTGGAAACACCTGAGAAGTCACAGGATTCACTAACCTGTGTTTCTAGCATGATGGTATTCAACCCAAAATAATAAATATGTAAATTTTTATACTACAAGAGAATGCTGCCTGTTTGATGTTTCAAAGCTCACCGCCTTCCTCATATTGTCCTCTGATATTTAAAGTCATTGATGAGGAAGAAAGTGCAATCCATTTGGCTTCTCCAGTTGACAGAACTTACTGAAGGCCTCCCAGAGGTGTGATTCTGCCTCCTGCTGGAAGACCCTGCAGAAAGATGCCCTCCCAAAAGCTGCAGAGGCAGAACCTGAAGCTGTGGGGAAGGGCACTTGGGATGTGCTTTCCCAGCAGGAAAGAACCTGAGACTCATCAAAGCCAGGTTGGCCCTATCCATTCAGGATTCAGCGTCTCCTTGTGGGATTTCTTTCTGTTCTTGAAGGCTGAACAGATGGGAAGTTGGCCAGGAAGGATGCTGAGGGTTTTTTTGTTTTGTTTTGTTTTTCAAGAAATGAGATTCAGAGCATGTGATACATATGGCAAAGGGAAAAAAGGACTTCCCTTACTCATGGCTGGGGTCACTCTTCTAAGTGTCGCTGTGATACAGTCAGTCAGCCCCATCCATGCTCCTCCACTTCCTTGTGTCTCTGCTTCTTCCTCCCCTTTCATGTTGGTCTCTTCTTCCCTTTCTCACCACCTAAACCACAATACAGCACACGTGTGTACACACAGACACATCACAGAGTCACTCATCTGCACCACACACATGCACACATCACAGATGGATACAGATATACCACACAGATCATACATCACACACACATACCCACACTATACACTGACAAGTGCCCACACACGTGCTCATGTACACATGTGTGTGCACTCACACACTTCAAACTAAGTCTCCTTGATTTTCAAAGGATCCAGGATGAAGGTTAGGATCAACAGACAGAGTTGTGTAAAGTAGAAAACCTCAAATTAACATCAGGGCCTGGCTTTTCTCCTTCAACCCTTCCCTTCATTTTCTCTTCTGAGAGCATCATTATGCTAAAGTATTTATTTTTTCTTTATGGGTCCAGACACAACTCACAAGACAGGAGCTATTCCCAGTAAACCTCTTCCTTACATAAATGTGTGCATGCATGTGTGCCTGAGTATGTGTGAGCATGTGTCATTGTGTGAGTGTGAGTGGGGGTGCCAAGTCTCACACAGACCCCTGAGGTCAGTGGCTGAGTATGTAGAAGTTGGAGCTCTTACAAGTAGTTAGAATATTTTTTAATTGCACAATGTGTATGCATTAGTCATTTGCAGTTCACTAATTGTCTATTTTACTTCATTGCTAATGCTGCATGAACATGTACTAAATTGACATAATAATGAAGTCAGATGCATTCTCAGCTCCATAGCCAAATAAGCCTGATTCTATTCAGCATGCATAAATGTAGGCCATTAGTGTCTCCAAAGTGAATGGGGAGTTCACAGAGCCCTCCTTGCTTCCAGGAATACCCAATACAGCCTAACATGACATAATATCATTGTCATGATAATGTGAATATTCACTGCCAGAATCACAACTATACATCACCAATTTAGCACTCTGTTAAATACAAACTAATACCTCCATTAATGATGTAAGGCTGGGGCTCCTAATGATCTGGAAGCTGCATCTCCAGCACCAAATTACAGAACAAAGGTGCAGCGGAAGGAATCCCCACTTATTGCGCAGATTCACTGTGGATTCGAAAACGTAAAAGTCAGCTTCAGCTATGCGTAATTGTTCTTTGTTAGAAATTACGTAGAAAATTGGATCTGCAACCTATGATAACCTTTCCAAACCAAGAACAAGTTGTCTAACTTACAGCTGATTGGAAACCAGCCCAAACCTGAGCGTTGCAGCCCAGAAACTACAAAGGTTTGTTCATGTTTCTACCTGCAATGAACAATCATTTCTGAGTGAGGAGGAATGCACAGAATGGTGTAAGAGGATGAGGTGGAGTCTGTCTTGCAAATGATCCAAGAGCTTTCTGGAGGCACAGCTCAAAAACAATAGCAAGGGAGACCCAGCCCCTATCTGCTTTTACTCCTGGCTGACAGGTAGGGCTGTGAGGGGAGCCTCCACTTTCTCTGTCTACACTGTCATTTGTCCCAAACTCATTTTCATTTTATCTTGATTGGTTCAGAAAACATCCTATTTAGCAAACCCTAAGCAATCTCGATCTGTCCTCAGTGTGGAATCCCTCCTCTGCAGCAAGAGAGCTGAATTGTAAAGAGCACTCTGGTCTTCTTGCTCCCTTGCTCTTTGGTTTTTCCTAAAAAATACTCCTACTTCAGCCTGCTCGCCTCTGCACCTCCCTTAGTATTTGGCCATTACAGAAGGCAAAGGAGACTTCTGTGTGCAGTAAGAAGTATGGATATGACACTCTGAAACCTGCTTTGACTTTGAACTTGGCTTTGAAAAGGTTACAAAATTACTCTCAGCCTCACAAATAAAATAAAGGTAGATTGCCTGAGAAGCGATGGAGATATCTCCGACCAACACCTGCCGAAGTGCTCCCAGGTCTCTGGGAAGTCCCAGAGACTCCTGGTGTCTTTATTCTGTTCCACCTGGGATCTTCTTGCTGACCCTTCAGAAATCTCCAACAAGCTGCCCTCCAGGGGGTATAGGGGATTCTTCACGGCACAGATAAGACTATGGACTCTAGCTGTGTACATGACAGGACAAGGACATAGTGGGACAGGAAAAAAAATGAAGTCCTCCTTTGCATGGTCATCAAACAAAGTGGGAACAGAGTCAGAAAGTTTTAGCACAGTGAATTAACTTCTACAAATGCAAGTTTCTGTAGTTTGGAATCATAGTTTTCTTAAACGGTGGGATAATCTTATGCCATTTCCTCTACTAATTACATCTCATTATTATTAGAAAGAATGGTTTCCTTGAAATCTAGAAAAATTTGTTTTAGTTTCAGTGATGCAGCAAGAGGAAGCAATGGCTTCCATTCTGAGGAAGAGGGCGACACCTAGTGACTTCTCTCTGGAGGCCACCAGCATGTTAGCTAGGCATTCTCAGATCTTACCATGATCTTAGTCACTACCAAATTTTTAGCACTAGCATGATAGCATCTGATAAAAATGTACAGATAATAGAGATAAATAAATGTTTAGGTCTTTATAACTGAAATCTCATAGGATGCATGACCTCCATAAGTCTGTTTCCAAACCTAGAATCCTTGGCACAGGCACCTGAGGTCACCTAGGCAAGCACAGCCACCCAACTCTTTTCATATTCTCTGGACCTCCCTGGTTTTTCTCATTGCTTCCTTCATAACTGAAGGGTGAGTGTAACCGGGACATATTTTCAATTTAATTTCTTCTCCTTACATCCTAGTATTTTATATAAGCCTACTATAACAGATGTAAATTAACTGACTTTCTCGTTTCTTTTTTATTCAAGTAAATATAGCCATTTTTAATTAAGTTTATTGGTACAATTAGATATACCAATAAACTTTAGATAATGATCACATTCATCATAGGAAATTTGTGCATCTATGGAATGTGCCCCAATCTGTTCCAAATTGTTGTTTGTATTGTTCTCACCCCATCTGATAAGAGGGTGCCTACAGGTCAAAGACTTGCCTCTTTAGTGCTAAAACAAAACAAAGCAACATTATGTGCATCCTATAAGCAGAATCCACTTTTTACTATGAAGCCTCTAATCTTCCCCTAACCCAGTGACCATCCCCAGGGTTTGTCTGTGGGATAAAATTGGCCTAATTGGATCTGGATTCTGCTTCTGCCTCTTTGTCCTTGCGTCTCCTCCGAGCTCTGAGGCAAGCACTTAACCTTCTCAGTTGTTTCTCTCTTCTGAATGAATGCAGCGGCAATAACTGGTCAGAACTGTATCTGTGTGCAGCAGTGCAGAGGCACGAGGTAGGCAGGTTGCCTTGTGTCCTGGACAGTGATTGTCCTGGATGAATTTGATGTACTTGGCTTGTCATCTGCTGGGAACAAGTTACTTACCCAGTGTCTGAACTGGAAAACATGAAGAGAATTAAGATGGAACATTGCCAAGAAAATGGTGCCTCATGGAGTGTGCTGCATCAACCAGCCACTGCACAGAGGGAATATAAAGCCTGACAGGGCTTTTCCTGCTATTTTAAAATAGATATAAATAAATGTCATGCCATTCCATTCTTAGCCATAGCTCACCACTGGGACTGGCTGTCCAAAACCTGTTCTATTGTGAAGACATGTGGAAAAATATGAGTTATACATACTCATTTTCAAGCACAAGCTATATGTGTTCTGAATTATCGATAGGATTTCCATCCAACTCAGGACACTCGTCTTAAATGTAATTCACCCAGCAGCCTGAGCAGTGTCATTCTGTAAAAAGGATTATAAGCTATAAATAACTGTCCCTCAAACCTAGAAGTGGGATAGCTCATGAATAACACATGAGCTGTGAGCTGCGGCTCTGCCCTTTGAATCAGAGAACATGTGTTCCCTGGTCTCAGGAGGGAGAAAGCTTTCTTTCCATTCTCCTTTCAAATTCTGAACTTGGAATGAAGGCCAAGTCCTTCTGGGGCAGTCTAACCCTGACCTCCACACTCAGTTCTTCGTCTGTTCTTCCTCTCCTCCTTCCTACTGCAGAAGGAAAGCAGGCCTTGGATGTGAGGGCCTAAATCTCTTTCTTCCTAGGTGCTATTCAGCTGACAGCCCCCATGGACACACAGATGCCCCCATTAGGATTTCAGTAGTGGGAGAGCATGCTACTGACTCTGGTGTGCCAGAATCAGGCTTCCTACCCAGCCACGCAGGCTGCTCGCTCCTGCCAGCAACCCTTGACCTTGGCCAGGTCAGATGCCATGCAGTGAAGATGGGAGGGCAGCTTTGTGGGGCCAGAAAACCCAGCATCTTCCACAGAGAGCAACAAGGCATCCTGATAGTTGTAAAAACTGTGTTTTGCCTGCTGCTGCTGCCAAGCCCTGAAAGGGGCAGAAGGACGGTTCTGAGCTCAATGAGTGAGGAAGATGACAAAAGGCTGAACCTCCACCTCTCAGAGGAAAAGTGATGGTAGCAAGTGTCAGCTTATGATGCCTTCTGTCTGCCCCAGACACAGATCCTGACTGATCAATGCTGAGGACCTGAAGTTACAGCTGGAAAGATGAAAGAACAAATGTGCACGGGGAGCTGCAATTCTGTGCTGATTCATAGGCTGCTGCCTCCCTTGCTGCCAGCTTACCCCATAGTACAGTGGGGGAGAACTGAAGAGAGGGCAGCTACACCCCTAGAATGACTCCCTAGGGCCCTGTTGCTACAGGAGGTTCACTAGGTAAAGAGTGAGATGACTTACCAGGCACTTTTAAATGTCATGACGGTACACATATTAATGCAAATGTTTTTTTAAGATTCAAAAGTCTACGGCAGACAAAAGATCCCAAATTTTAAACACAAGATCATTGGTATCTGCCCCTAACCATGCTCCAATATGGCTCAGCATAGAGGTGAGCCTTTATGTTGTAATTTGGTATTTTGTTTCTTCTGGGGATTTCCGTTCTTGCATTGATCCTGTTTTAGAGCGGCTGCAACATTCTCTGCTCCTCAATGTCCCCACACCCTGGTGCTCTGCACTGTGTCAGCCACCTTCACAGCTCTGACCTACTCAGCAGCCCCTGAACTTCCCAGGTGGCAGTGATGAGAGCCTATGGCATGTTGCACAGAGCTGTTTGGTATCACCAAAAGCTCTAGAACGCTTACCAGGGCTGGCAACCCCCACTCTCACTTGTAATTTCCTGCATAATATCTGTCTCCACCACTGGACAACTAGCTCAGAATCAGAACATTTACAATGACTCACAACAATTACTTTTTGAATAAAATAATGGCCCCATGATCCAGCCATCCCATCCCCTGATCTTAATTGTTCAGATGAGATTCAGTCATAGGCAAGGTCTCACTCTCCCCTTTGATTCTAAGAATAACTACGGAATTCTGGACCTTTTTTTTTTTTTTTCTTTTTCATACTCTACCTTTCCTGCCTTCAAACACACATATCCCTGAACTAGCAAAACCATGAGGTCTGGGCATAACTTGTTGGTGGAGTGAGAAGGAGCAAATGTCACCTCCTGGAAGTGGAGTGGCCAGGATGACTCTGGGGCAAGACATCACATTAAATTTATCTCATTTTTCTTTTCTTTTCTTTCTTTTTTTTTTTTTGCGGGGGGGGGGGGGGTTGTTTGTTTGTTTGTTTTGTTTTCATTCTTGGGAATCCAGCTCCAGAACTGTACATGTTAAATGTGTTTGCTTAATTTTTTGCTCACACAAAACAGTCATTGATTGGAATGGTAAAGATGCCCAGTTACATTTAAACTTCAGATCAACAGTGAATAATACTTCAATATAAGGATAATCCAAACATTGCATGAGACATAAAAACTTCAAAGACTTCTATTTATCTGAAATTCACATTTAACTTTGCATTCTCTGCACCTGTTGTACAGTTTTTGTTCTTGCTTTTATTTCTACTTGAGCAGTCCTAGAGATTGAACCCAGACCCTTCACAGACAGCTACATCTCCAGCATTTTCAAATTATTTATTTAAAAGAAGATCTCTGGCCAGGGATATAGCTCAGTAGTATAAGCGCTGGCCTGGCAAGTATAAGGTTCAAAGTTCAATCCCTGATACTGCAAAAAAAATAAAAATAAAAAATAAAAGAAGGTCTCACTAAGTTTAAGTTGCTCAAGGTGGGCTCCAAATTGCCATCTCATAGTTCCAGTGCTTGAATTACAGATGCTCACCACCAAGCCCAGCTAACACTGCAGATGTAAATACAATGCCACCACTTTGGCGACATTTGGATGACTTTATCTCCAGCTCCCAGCTGTGCCTGAATATCCCCTGTAAAACTGTTTTTCAGATTCAACACAACAACCAGGCATGGTGTGTGAGCGAGACCACCCTGGGCCCACCAGAAACTCATTCAACCCAGCAAACAGGCTGGCACATGACTGAGACCTCCCTCAGCCCACCAGAAACTAACTGGACCCAGCAACCAGGCCCAGCACGCCCAGTGTGGAAAACTGCTGCAGAACTCCCTGAAGAGAGACTAGAGACAAGACCCACCCAGCAGATCCAAGAGCAGAACATCTTGCCAGAGTGGCACAGCAGGTTTGGCTCCAAGGGCTGCAATAGGAAGAAGTGGCGCTCAGAAGCTAGGCCGAAGCCACACGCACCTAGCTGACTTTGAACTTGGTAGCTCCAGACCTAGTACTAAGGTAAAAACTCTACCAAGAATCTAAACCAAAAGTCCGAAGGCAGGGCTATCTATACAAAATGACAAAGAGAAGGAGCAACATGTGTTCTCAGGCCCCAAGCCCACCCAGAAAAATACAGGAGACAATAGCATAGAAGAAACTGGAAATCACACACTGAAGTCTCTGAAATAATAGCATCTGAAGTAAAGAAACAATTGCAGAAAGGCATAGAGGAAATCAGATCAGAAATAATTTCTGAACAAAAACAAGAAATAATACCTATAATAAAAACAGTACTAAGTGCTTCTAAAGACAATGACAAAAACATAGAGAAGAGTAGAAAAATGATGGAATCCTTGAATGAGCAATGTAGGAAAGTAGTAGAATGTAAAAGCAGATTCGAATGCTATACAGGAACTTGAAACCTCAATCACAAGCTGGCAAAACTGTTTCAGGGAAAGTGAAAATAGACTTTCAAACCTTAAAGACACCTTTACAGCTACTGAACAGGTAAGAAAAGATCTCTTAATAACAACCAGGATGCAAGAAAAAATAATTCAACATCTGCAAGACGATGCAAAGATGAACAATGTAAGACTAATAGGCATCAATGAGAAAGAAAGAGTCAGTACAAATGATATAAAAAGAGTATGGGAAGAAGTAATAGCAAAAAACTTTCCAAACATGGGGAAACAATCTGACATTCAGGTAACTGAAGCATTTGGAACTCCAAATAACATTAACCCAATTGAAAGCACACCCAGAAAAATAAAAATGAAGATCTCAGAAATTCAGCAGAACAGTATACTAAAAGCCACTAGAGAAAAGAAACAGATCACACTTAAAGAAAAACCCACTAGAAAAACAGCAGATTTCTCTTTACAAACCATCAAGGCAAGAAGAGCATGCAGCAAAGTACTTCAAGTCTTGTAAGAAAACAAATTCCAGCCCGGACTGCTATACCCAGCAAAACTCTCTTTCAAGTTCAATGAAGAAGTACAATACTTCCAGGACAAAGGACAACTAAAGAACTTCCTAATGACAAAGACAACACTGCATAGTTTACTAGAAGATATGCTAAAGAAGGATCAAAATAACCTCAACTCCATGAAGAAGAGTGGAAAGAACCCAAAAATAAGGTGAATAATTAAACACAGGAGAAAAACAGGTATATAAAAGCAGTCTTTCAACTATTCTTTTATATACAGCAGCAGAATATGTCCATCAGCATATTCTACAAATGGACTTCTCCTGCACCCTACAGGTCATGATTTTGTCTGGGTCTACAGGTGGATATCAAGGAAATAGCAGTAGCTCAGTCCCACAGGTGACACCTGGCCACCGGTAAGCATTATGGACACTGTCAATGTACACAAAATACTAGAACTTTGTGTGATATCCTACTCCCAAAATGTTAGAAGTTCTGGTCATACATTTGCCATTCCACTATTTATGTTATGTTTATTCTTAGTAATTCTTTACTACCATGGAAACTTTTTCTTAGTTGATATCTTTGTATATATTCACCTATTCAAATACAATGCAAGTACTCTGAATTGATTACAGATTTGTACATATGATACACAACATTCTGGCCTCTAAGTTGTAATCATGATTTGATTTGAAGTTTGGAATCTTGTTTTGAAATATTTAACTTAATTTTGATTAATTAATATTTAATTAATTTTCTGAATATTATTTAATTGTATTTTTTGTTTTATGATTCATACTGCACGTCTGACTTACATTCTACTTATAAGACATGGTATGATATTTTCTCCTAGTATTAGAAACTTTAAAAAGAAAATATATATATATATTTATATATGTATATGTATACACAAGTGTATACACAAGGATACATATATATAGGATAGCTATATAGCTACTTTGTCTTAGTTCATTGAGAATAAAAGTTTATTGTAATATTGTTTAGACAAGACGTCAGGTCTGTACCTTTTCCTCTGAATAACTACTATAAAGACAACCATACGCACATTATTAATTGTAACCATCTTACTAACTTCTTTTGAAACTGTTGCATTGCTATTT
>PVKN010031745.1:0-12416 GCA_004027915.1 Capromys pilorides
TCCCAGAGAACATTCTTTTAAGACACAAGTTTGAAAAAAAATTTCAAAGCATCATTATTACACACATAGAAGAAATCTTTATTTTAGAGATCATTCACAAATGATATGAATTTTTAAAACTGCTTGGTTTATGTGAAGTTTCTGATATGTGCTAGAGTTTTTTTCAGGACTGGGGATTGAATTCAGGTGTTTGCCTTGCCAGGCAAGCCTTTCTTCTACTGAACTATTTCCCTGGCTCATAAACTAGACCTTTTTTTTTTGTCTTGTTGAAAGACATGACTCAGCCATCCAATAAAAGTGAATTTGATTTAAATATCATTATCTGGAAGCTGTAATGATAATGGTTCAAGAGATCAAGAGACTCAAAGCAATTCTTCTACTTAGATCTCCAAGGACAAGGTAAGAAACTGAATCTTATCCAGGACCCCAGGAAGGCATCAGCTTGGATGACAGGTGGGTGAGAGTGAAACATCACATCACAATGATAGCAGATGGCATATTTACCTGAACTCAGGTTGTTTTCAAGGGTAGATTGTCGTATTGATTCTAGAACATCATTATAGGTGGTTGGCATGTTCCCTGAGTCACCAGTATGCAGAAGACCAAAAAAAATGACACTCTTCTCTTTTTGTCCTGCTTTGGTTCCTGCTTGACTCTGGGTATACTAGAGCCTAAGCTGACGGTATGTGTTTCTGCCTAACTTTATGCTTAGTGCTCTAACACAGATTGCTGGAAACCAGCATGTTGAGACTATCTACACCTAAGACGTTAGCAAATGGCTCCCATTAATGCTTCTTATCTTCCATTGACATCTCACTGGAAGGAAAGCCAGTTGTGCTATACCTTCTTCCTCTTGTCTAGTGATTCTGAGGCAACAGAATTGGTCCTCCTTTCTGTTTTACCACTGTCTAGTTAATATTGTAGGTATTGTATGCCTAGAAAGGGATTTGATACATTTTCAATGCTCTCTGTCTTGCACTGGAGTCAGAAAATGACAGCAATCTCCCTCCTTGCCAATACCTAAAACAAGGATTTTTCTTTTTCATTCTGTGAAGGGATTATTTTTTTCTTATGGTTTTCTAAAATTCTGATTAAATATAAAGGAGTCTTTACAGTTTGGGAGAAAACTACAAAAAATAAAGGTGACTTAAAGTAAATGTATCTGACATGAGCTTTAAGCAGGGTCAATAAACTTTTTCTTGAAAGGTTAGGCAAGAAGTGTTTTAGCTTTTACAAGCCAAGTTACAAAACTGAAGCTATTAGGCAGATATTTATGTAGTCATTTACAATGTAATGGTATAAAATAGTTTTAGCTTGTAACCAGGAAAAATAAGGCAACTGGTTGACATGGGCCTGTGGTCTGTATTTTTCTTGTGGAGGGATGACAACAGGGGCTCAGCAGAAAGGCAAGCAGTTAGGAAGGTAGGAGGCTGGCAGGCATAGATGATAAAGGCTAAGACATGATGGAAAGACAGTTTAAAAGGAATTTTAATAACCTATTGGAAATAATTATTTTGTTTGATGCTGAGGATTGAAACTTGGGCCTTGTACCTACTAAGCACATACCTTACCATTCAGTCATATTCCCAGCTTTGTATGTGGGGGATTAATAAAAAGGTTTATCAAGTGTGATGTAGCTGGCTACAATCTGAGACTTCAGTCTATAGGACTCACAAACATATTAATATGTTCGGAAAAATCCTGAGGCAAGTAAAACTGTCCAGTCTAGCTTTTCTCAAAATTGCCCTTTGAATCCTTTATTCATGGGCTGACTACTCATGCCATCAGTGAAGAAACATACCATGGAACACATTTCAGGTAACACTGATTCCATCTTTAGCTACAGTTTGCATGTTACAGGTATCCATGTCTGTTGAAACGCAAGTTAATGAGTGTGTGTGTGTTTGTGTGTGTGTATTTGTATGCACAATGTATGCACATATATATTTCTAGGGAATAGTTAACTCCTATGAAAGACTATGTAGTACATATTAGTGTAAGCTTCATGCTTGGAAGAAATTGGACAATAATTTAACAGGCCAGATTGATATCTTATTTTTCAAATTATAGACACTCTTGAACTTAGCATGTGGTGAGAGTTATTTTTAAATTACTTTTGTTACTCTAGGTTCATATGGTTCTTTAGAGTTTTTATTTTAAATATTTTCAGCCTGTTTAATGTAGAGGTATTTAAATTCTTTGAAGCATTTTTTATTTTTCCTTCTTTTACAGACTAAAAATAAGCAGTAGAAACCTATATAGACTTTTCTTATAGTGCATTGTGTTTGTTTGGACATTCCAATAGTTTGTTTGTTTGTTTATTTATTTATTCATATATTTATTGTATTTTAGGGAAGGGTCTACAGGTTGTTCAGGGTCTCACTACTATATTGGATTTGTAGTGATCCACCTGTTTACAGCCTTCCAAGAGCTGGGATTACAGGTGTTCATTACCATGCCCATTCTCAATTACCCTCTCAGTGCACCCTCGAGGTGAGGCCAGCATGGCAGGCATGGGGATTGAACCTCTGGCCCCTGTGTCTGCTGGTAGGTGCTTTAATCCACTGAGCTATTTGGTTGGCCCTCTAATAGTTTATTTGATAGAGGAACTAGCAGAGGAATTAAGCTTTATAGTTATTTTCACAGTCATTAGCAGAATGTTAGATATATACTATGTGAATAATCAATTACTAAAAATTTAAAGGAAGTGAGTACAATGAAGTACTATTTAATTGTAAAGAAGAAGAAAATTTGTCTTTTGCAGAAAAATGGATGGAACTGAAGATTATTATAAATGAAGTAAGCCAGACTCATAAAGTCATTATCATGTTTTCTCTAATGTGCAGAATCTAGGAGAAAAAGCAGTATAAAAGGAGAAGAGAAATAATTAGAGAAGAACAAGGGGATCTGGAGTAGATGAGGGCAAGGGCAGGTGGCAGGGGAGGGCAGTGATCAAAGTGTGTTATACATACACAAATGTGTCAAAGTGAAACCCATAAAGTACATTGTGTATAATTACTATGTCCTAATAAAAATTAAAATGTATACAATTAAAAAATTTTGACCTGTATCTAAAATACAAATAAGGATCCTATATGTTTCAGGGTCAGATCAAACAAACAGGAACTGCAGTGTTATTTAAACAAAGATAATTTAATGCAGGGAGTTAAATTACAAACAAGATATATGACAGACTGTAATCACAGAAATATATATATATATATATATATATATATATATATATATATATAATTTGTGTACCATATAGTGACATTTAGTCAAAAATAGACTACATGCATCATTTTTGTTCCACAAAATTATAATGAAACTCAAAAAATCCTATGGCTCAGTAATCATAACATTACACAGTACATTACTTACGTGTTTGTGATGATGGTTGTATAAATACACATGTACTGCTAATTAAATAAAATTATAGCACATATGGTTATGCACAGAAACCAGTACTATGATTTTTATCATTATTGTAGAGTATACTTCTACATATTAAATAAAAATTTGCTATTAAGCAGCATGCTGTGTTGTCCCAGCAGTAGCCTCATATATCTTATGTTTACTGACTTTTCACTGCATCAAGTGGCCCCTCTGAGCAATTAACCTGCACCACCTAGGGATGGTATGTATCCTCTGTGGGGCTCTCACAATGATGAAATTACCTAATGTGCGTTTCTTAGAACAGATCCCCATTTTGAAGTGACACATGGCTGTAATAACTGCAGGAATTATCTGCCACCCTGGAGACAGGAAAAAGGGAAGAGGGGCTTAGTGGCTGAACATAGAACTTTGGATGAGAGGCCCACAGGGTTGCGTCCCACACCATGGAGCACCACCTGGCTGGAGAGACCTGAAGGATCCCCACGAGGCTATGTCTCATAATTTAG
This sequence comes from Capromys pilorides, assembly GCA_004027915.1. NCBI lineage: Eukaryota > Metazoa > Chordata > Mammalia > Rodentia > Capromyidae > Capromys > Capromys pilorides. The sequence goes on from PVKN010031745.1 coordinate 3,903, forward strand.
AAGAAAAATGAAACTGGAATCAAAGGCTGCTGCTAGGTTGAGATCCACTGTGTAGGGGACATTGGCAAGAATCGCAAGCAAGCAGCAAGGGGCAAATCCCTTCTCCTCCCACCAGCCTTGCAGTCTCTCTCAACACCTTTCACATGAAGGTCCTAACAGAAAGCCAGATGGCAAAGGGGAGGCTTTATCTGTGGGGTCCAGTCTCAATCATAATTCAGAGAATAGAAAGCAGGTGGTGCTGAGAGACAGAAGCTTAACAGGCCCTGGACTACAGATCTGGTCACTTTCCAAGTAGCTAAGTCTGGGTGACCCCAGAGATCTTTCTCTCCTTCCAAGGGTTACAATAGTTATAGATATCTATGGGTGGCTTTCCTTGTGCTTTTGTTTTTTGTATTTTTTTTCTTAGATAACAAAAGGCGTTCATTTGAATAGAGAAAAATGATGGTTTTAATTACATTTCTCTTATAATTCAGGAAGGTTTAAATAAAGAGAAAAGATATCTTGGCAAAGAGCAAAACTATCTGGCACCCTATTCTGGAGGGTTTCTCAGTATCCCTAGATTAAGTTGTTTCTAATCCTGTGATTATGTGCTATAATTTTCCATATTAAACATGAGAGATTAAGCAGTGCTACCTTTAGTGACTGGGATGACAGCGACTTATGCCAAAACACCATCCACAAAAAAGAGGAAAGAGATACCCTGTTTTTCCAATACTCTCCTTCTCTGAGGCTTTAGGGCAAGGTATTTTTCTTGGGAAGCTGAGATACGTGGAAGTCTCTGTTTAATTTTCACTGATTATTATTTTTGGCTTCCCTTGGAATAGATGTCTCTGGAAGTTTAATTGGAATCTAAGGACAACTAATGACAATATAGTAGTGATAGTAGTAATAGTGGTATCTACTGTTTACTGTGTGCTGGGCACTTTCTTGTTTAAAGGCGGTACTTATAGTTTCTCCTTAAAACAACCCAGTGACTTAATTTTTTATTATATTTTCATCAGATGTGAGGAGACTAAGGAAAAAAGAGATGATGAAACTTTCCTAATGATAGCAATACTATAGGTAGTTGGGGGTTGAACTCACATATTCTGGTGCCAAGGTCTGAGCCTATAGCTAGCTGCTCTATTGTACTTCAGAAACATTTCATACTGTTTAAGTCAAAGTTGTCTCTAATTGGATCTTAGAGATATTATTAAATACATTCAAAGTATGTATTAGGTAATGCATTCTCTGTGTAGTATTTTGGTAACGTATCGCTAAATAACATTATCCTTACTTATCAGATAGAGAAATTAAAGCTCAGAGAATCTAAGCAATTTGCTCAACTGGTCCCACATGTGTAGCAAGCCTTAAAGCTGACATTTAACCTCAAATCCCTCAAATCTCAGTGTTGAAAAGTAGTAAATCTTATGACTGTTTACTAACAATGTGTATCCTTTCTGTTTCTTATAGAGGCATCCATAAACCTCCTCATACAGTATAAAACATATGCAAATAGAAAAGAAGAAATAAAGCTACATCAAAATCAGAAATCATGCGGCATCTGCAGGGATTGGGTAATTATCTTGGGAAACTGGGGTGAGGGGTAGTGACAAGGAACCTAATGTTCAATTTTTGAACTTCTTAAAAAATAAGTGAAATCCAACAGCTTAGTTATTATTATTTGATGAAAACAAGAACAGTTGTACAAAATATACAAACTTTTCCTACCAATGAAACAGAAGAGAAATTCTTTGTGTGAGAAGGATTGCATTTGGACAATGGTTGTAGTTTTTAGAGAACTTCTACCATATACAACATGGTGTAAATGAAGAGGTGGTAAAAGATACTGATCAGAATTTGTTGTGATATAACTATAGCATTTCTCAAGTATCTCTGAAGAAGAATGTGCTGTACTCATCTCTGATGTCCTTGTGAAGACTTGCATTTTAGCACAGCATATCAATTACTGTCCTTAGGTTTATTAATATAAGAGATAAGTATTTACTTCCTTGAACTCTAAAAATTTTATGATTTGCTCAACTTAAAAAATTATGAATTTATTTTAACGTATATAAAGCATAAAAATTATGCATATTAATAGGGTAACATGTAATGTTTCAATACATTGTCAGTGTTCGAACCAAGTTAAATATATCTGTATCCTCAAACATTTTATAATTTCTTTGTAGTGTAAACATTCAGAACTTGTCCTAGATTTTGAAATATACAGTACTTACTTGGTATTTATAGTCACTTTAATGTGGAATAGCACAGCACAGTTTTTTCTCCTTTTTTCATTCTCTGTCACTCATGGATCAGCTCTTCCCTATTCTTCTTTCTCCCTTACTCTTTCCAGCCTCTGTTAACCACTATACTATCTTCAAATTCTAGGAGATTAAACTCTTTGATTTCACATATGATTGAGTTCATGCATGCCTTTTTGTGCCTGGTTTATTACATTTATGCAGCAGGGTAATGCTGGGCCAAATGGGATACATAACCCTAGTTTTCTGAGAAATCTCCACACTGATTCCCACAGTGTTTGTACCAGTCTATACTCACACTAACAGTGGAGAGGAGTTCCTTTTTCTCCACATCCCCTCCAGCATTTGTTATTGGTTGATTTCTTGATAATAGATGTTCTTTCTGGCAAGTGAAAAAAAAATACTGAGATTATTACTTCAGAAAGAATGGTCACCATCATGAAGTCAGCCAACAACACACGCTGGAAAGGATGCAGAGGGTAGTGGAGAGGGAGAGTATGAGTATATACTCTTACAGTCACTCTGGAGATTCCTCAAAAATATAAAAATAGCAAGTCATTATGACCCAGTTATCTCCTTTTGTGTGTTCCCATATGAGTTAAAGCTATTAAGCCAGAATAATGTGTTTATACCCCTGTTTATAGAAGCACAATTCATAATAGCTAAATCATGAAAACTGCTTGTGTGTCCATTAATGAATGAATGAATAAAGAAAACGTGGTATTTATAAGCAACCGAGTACCACTCTGCTATAAAAATGGTAAATTTGATTCATTTGTAGGAAAATGGAAGCACTTTGAAATAATCTGATATAGGAAGAGAGAGAGAGAAGAGGCAGAGACAGAGACAGACAGAGAGAGACAGATAGACAGACAGATACACACACACACACACACACATACATACACGTACACCCCCCCCCCACACACACACACACCCTCACACACATACAGAGAACCAGAGAGATACACAGAGAGAAAATTATTGTAATCCAGCATGGACAACGTGTCTAAAAGTGTACTTTGATTTGGTATAATTGTCTCATGCATTTTATAAATGTTTTTGTCTGTCAGTCTAGCTATTAATATGTATATATGATAATTACCTTTTATGGACTTGTAAGACAAATAAATCTGATGGTGAAAAAAGTGAGATGGAGAGGAAAGGAATAAAGAATTGATATGTGTTACGCATGGGTACCCAATTCCCTACAATGAAGGTAGTCATTATATATTGGAAACATGTACTAAAATATAAAAATCAGATGGTTGTAGATATGTTGGTTCACTCGTAGTTTCTTTACTCTGTTGTACTGGTCTGTGTGATTGTTTGAATGTCAATATCCTGCTGTTGTGATTGTTACAGCCTTGTAATATGTCATGAAGTCAGGTAGTGTAACGTCTCTTGCTTTGTTCTTTTTGCTCGAGATTGCTTTTGCTATTTGGAGGTTTTATTTTTTGTGATTCCCTACAAATCTTAGGGATGCTTTTTTATTTCCGTGAAGAGTATCCTTATGTTTTGATGAGATTGCATTGAATCTGTAGATCATTTTATGTAGCATAGACATTTTAGTCCTATTGAACACAGGATGTTTTTCCATTTTTGGGTACATTTTCTTTAATTTATTTAATCAGTGTTTTGTTTCCAGTGTAGAGTTCTCCCACCTCTGTCTAAATTTATTTTGTACTATTATAAATGGAGTTGATTTCTCGATTCCTATTTCAAATGATTTGCTGTTGGTATATAGCTACATAGCTGATTTTTGTGTGCTAATTTTGTTTCATCCAAATTTTATTCTACTGTGTTTTCTCTTTGCAAGTTTTGATTGAGGCTTATAATGTGCTCATTAGTTTATTCTTTTAATATTTAGTTTATCCTCATATTAATTAGGGATATCCTCAGGTTTGATCAGCATTCAGGTAGAAAAACAAAGAAGATATGTACCATGGCCAAGGACCTAGTGGACCGCAATAGCCTCTGATGTTTTCTTGGGTATCCTCTATGACTAAATATTCTGACTCCCATCTGTTAATGTTGTGTTCAGATAGACAGACTGAAGGTAATTGTAAATCATCCAAGAAGGAGACAAAGACATATAATTAGGTGGCAAAAATCACTGGAGTAGAATGTTAACATTTTATGGTGAATGCACTTGTAGCCAGGCTTATATTTCAGTACCAGTAGTACAATGTGCTTGAATCTTGGGACAGTAGTGCTCTAACAAACTACTATCTCATCTGCTTAGTACGCATATTCTAATCACTCTTGCTGTCTATGATGGAAACAGTAGCAAACAGGTGCTCAGCAATAAATTAATAGGTTCATTGGATCCTGGCCATGGATCTAGAGAGTTCTTAAACCTGACATTTACATATGTACAAGTTAAGGAGGCTGAGGAGGTGGCTTAGTTTAAAGACTCTAGGTTCAGGCCTCAGTATTCCCTTCACAAAGATTAACTGTCACATTCTGGTAATAATTCTATTTTCTGAGAAAGTCACATGTAGACGTCGGTGACAGTCTTAGTTACTCTGCTCTCATTGCTGGGACAAATACCCAACACTCAAAATGAGGGGAGGGAAGGAAAGGTTTATTTAACCATAGTTATTGGAGGTTTCAGTCCATATTCAGCTGGCTCCAAGGCAGAGAGGCACAGGCAGAGGGCAACCTTTCATGATGGCAGCTAAGAGTAAGAGCTCAGGGAGAGTTAGCTGCTCAAGCAGTTAACTCCTCTTCCTTCCTTACATTGAAATGCAAATCATCTGCCCCAGGGCAGGTGCAGCACCCATTTCCACAATAATCAATTACAAATTCCAGAAGCTGCCCCATGACTGCATATGGCTTTGGGGGGACACTTATACACAAGCCATAACAGTGATATGTTTTTTGTTTCTTATTAATGATCACTTAGTTAAGGAAATGATCATTAATTCTGTTATTTCTACTGTGTAGATGTGTTTTTCCTTTATAATTATTATATATGTTTGTAGGTAGATATTTTTAAGCCTGTGTAAATATGCAATTTCTCATGAAATGGTCTCTCCAATATAAAGAGATTTAGATAATATTGCTTAACAAGGGGTTTGGGCCACTAGGGGCAGGAATGTAAGTAGCTAGCAGTTGTCAAGGTGGGGACATGCTCAGGGCAGAGGTGCCAAGTGATGTGGGACTAAGGCTTAAGAGGCTAGTGTGGACCTGGCCACTGCTGGTCTCAGTGTTTATGTGGCAGTTTGCATGATGTCCTTGTGAGGAGCTCAGAGCCACCCACCTTGGGGGCCCTGGATCAGAATTTGGGTAAGACATTTGTCCTGTGCAGAAGCCAGGTATCTTCAGGGCTTTGTGCTACAGTTTGTTCCTAATAGGCAAGCATAGAGTGCCATCTGTGAACCCCTAGCTGGTCTTCAGAGGACAATTCAGCCACAGGAAGCCTCAGGAACATGCAGGCTCTGCTGTCCTGTGGCCCAGGCAAACAGTTTTCAGCTGAAGGATACCACTTTCTAATGTAGTGACTATAAACATGTGACTAGCACCATAGTAGCACACAGGAGGAGGTTATAATTTTGCTGCAGGAAGGATAAGAAAAGTTTCACAAGAGAAGCGATACTACTTCAAGTATGTTTATTCACTCATTTATTCATGTTATGGTTTGTGTCTGGATGTCCCCCTAAAGCCTCATGCTGTGGGGGGCTGGGGGATTAGATTTTATCCAAGTTGCTGAGTCTAAAGTTTGTGATTGGTTCATTGACTAATGCTGGGATTGGTGGTATGAATGATACACCCATCCTAGTGTGGGTAACCATCATTCATTATTAGAGGAAAGAGGCTTGCCCCTCCTCTCTTGTTCTTGTCGCTTTTGGTATCTTCCTCCACCATGAATTGCTTACCTTCTGCCATGTACCCTGCTCTGGAGATAGCTGATTATAGACTGAAACCTCTACACACTGTGAGATAAATAAATATTTCATTTCTTGACTTTGGATATTGGGTGTTTATCTCAGTAAAAAGAGAAAAGTAACTAAGACAATTCACCAACTATATAAAAACTTTTTCAAACACAATATCCCAAGCACTGTGATTGGTGCTAGAGTGATTGACAAAACCATCACTCTTCTATTGAAGGATATCACTTTCTAATGTAGGTTTAAATATTTCAGGGAATGAATGGCTATTTGCCTAATTGAAAGCCCAAGCTGGTTACTATTAGTGTCCTATTTTTTCTCATTGCTTCTGTTTTGGTTTCCAGGCTTTATTCTTGGTATCCAAACTCCTTTTCTTCTTCTTCTATATTCCACACATGTATCTAATAGCTTTTGTTGGTGATGGCTCCATTTTCCTCTGGGCCCATTTAAAATCACTGTTCCCTAACCCCGATGAGAAGTTTGGATCTACACAAGAGATACTGGTTGTGGTTGCTCTATATCTCTTTTTACCTTCCGAGATAATCATATCCCACAATCTTTTTGAATAAACAGCAGATATGTGATTATATTTGACTAGATAGAAGGTCTATATGTGAACTGGACCAATCAGGTTCTCTTTTTATAGGAATTTGGTATAGAACAGAAAGAGTGCATGAAGTCTTCCTTGAGTGTAGATCCTTGATAGCACCATGCACACAGGTCTGAAACGACCTTTTGGACCTGATGCACTGAATGAGAAACCTGATCCAGGTGAGAGAAGACAGAGGTGGATGCTCAGAGAGCACCCAGCACCTGGGGAGAAAAACAAGTAGTGAGCTACTATATTGGCTCCTCCTTCTGTTTCTCCTTCTCTTTTAAAGAAGCTTGTTCTCATGCTTTTCTTTTTTCCTTCAAGTAGTAAGATTTAGTTATAACAGTCTCCAAGTAAAGGCCTCCTGAAGCCCTTAGGGTTCTTACAAACTTCCCACATATACCCTGAGGTCAGGTCAAGATGGGGGTCATTCTCTGAGCCTTGTACAAAGCAGACACTCAATATATAATTGTTGTTTGAAAGGACATGAAAATGAAAAAATGTACTTGAAATGGTCTCTTTGGCTGCCTGACAGTACTCAAGTCCTCATTAACCTGTCTGATATATATAATCACACAAAAAAGGAAAGGGCAGGCACAAAAACCTGGTCACATGTGCCCATGCACAGCTTGTATTTTCTGCTCAAACTTGTTTCAGGAGTCATTGAACACCTGTTTTCTTTGGCAGGCCTAGTTCCACTGAGCCATTCCAGTGGATATTAGAGTTGTTTCCTGCTCCTGCCTCTAATGAGTAATAGCTTTTATGACAGGGAAAGTGCTCTGTGTTCTCTTGAGTCCCATCAATAGTCAGAATTGTAAGGATAGAAGCATGGAATCAAGCATAGACAGGCCAATAGAGAAGATTTAGTTCCTGGTTAGCAGAACAGACTTCACAAGTAGTTTTGGAAATGAGGTCAAATCAATTTGTTTCCAGATGGTCCCTGACAACCAAAAAAACTGCAAAGGGTAATGGAAAAATTTTCAGGCATCATATGGTCATTCATCACTTCTAACCAGCAACTTAATTCCTGAAATGCTGGATAAATCTGTCTTGGAAGTTAGCCATATAGTTGTCCAATACATGTGAACCTTAGTTTTTGAAGTAAAGTAATAACAGCATTTTATTCATAGTAAGGATTATGAATCTTTACTAAAAGATTCATAAGCTATACCCCACCAAAATTGTCTTTTCTTCATTATAATCTGTTTGTTCATCTTAGCATTATTTTTATTCCTTGGATTATTCATTTAGCAATATTTGTTGAGCACCTACTGTTTACCAAACTTTCTGGACATTGGGATAAAGTAGTAAGCAAAACGAAGTCATCTAGTTTTAAGAACCATATTCTTGTTAAATTTTGGGGAAAGCAGATAATAAGCAAATGAGATAAGTAAATATATAAGATGTATATAAAAAGAAGATATATTATGCTACACATAAATTATATAATGGTGATTGGAGGAAATTCAAAATTATGGACATTCAAACTTATGATGAGAGAAGTTTGCTGACTTATATAGAATGTTCAAGAAAGATCTCTTTGAGGTGCTGTTACTTGAGCAGATACCTAAGGGAAGGGTGACAATTAACCTCATAACATCTGAGGAAAGAATATTCTGGCCAGTGGTGGTCACTTTGGCCCATGTGCTGCAGTAGCTTGTTTGTTTCATTGAAACATCTAAAGATTTACTCCCAACTGTTGCAGGTAGAATGAATTACAAGTGTAACAGTCCTGGAGCAAAGAGGTATTTAGTGAAAATGAAAGAGGACAATGTTTTTA
>PVKN010031746.1:0-12413 GCA_004027915.1 Capromys pilorides
CCTCCCCCACTCTTCTCTCCTGCTGTCTTCTTTGGCGTTGTGCTCCATAAAGTTCAGTCACCTTTGTTACCTTGAACTCTGACCTCTGTAGAATCAGCACAGTGAAACTACCATGATCTTTTTGTCCTTGTCCTACTCTGTGTCTTGGGCCCTGTCAGTGGCAGCAAGCTGATACAGTTCTGTGGCCCATCTTGTTTGTGTCTCTCTTTTTGAAGATCCAAGTCTTGTGTTGTCTGTTGTCCACTGCCTGAAAACTTTTTCGTCTATTTAATATTTTCCTAAAGTGAAGGAAATCCATTGATTTACTTTGGTCAAAACCTAAGATGCCCAGTTGGCTGTTTCCTATGAAAAGATACTTCCTATGAGAAGGTCTTTGCAACTAATAGATTCTATGAGTTTTAGAATTCAAAGGACTTTTAGAGGTCACCCACTCTACTCACTAGTAAGTGCTATTTATGGGTGGTTAGAAACAAAAAACATGACTCCATGCCAGGTGGGAAAATGTTTTACTTTAACTGTGCTAATAGCTTGGAGTATAATTGTTAAAATGGAATTGATCTAAGATTTCGTTAAGGCAGAGTAATATTTTTTTCTGGGCATTATTGCTAGTTATATTGTCTTTGGAAAGTGCTAGTGATTACCCATATAAACAAGATTGTTCTTCTAAGGAACTCAAAAGTGAAAACAAAGCCACAGTTCTGTCGTGTTGGCTGTTCATTTCCACTTCTGTCAATATTCGAGATATAGGGCTCTCTTTCTGGAAGCTCTTTATCAATGGATGCCTCAGGATTCTAACCATGGTTTTGCTACTTTCCCCCTTCTATAGATGTGATATTCTGCTGCAGTTTCTCCTATTCCTATCTCCCTGAAAGCAGCTTCAACTTGACTTGACCTGCCCCGAAATCTAAAGTCCCTTTGTCTCTGTCTTGTCTGTTCATTCTCCTGTTTTTCCCTAAATCTCTCTCTCTCTCTCTCTCTCTCTCTCTCTCTCTCTCTCTCTCTCTCTCTGCGGATTGAATCCATCGACCCCATGCTAGTCAGAGTCTCAACCATAAAGCTATATCCTCAGCCCTTTTAATCTGCAGGCCCCCAAAGTCGAGAAGGTCTTTTTATTGTTACTATTTTTAATCTGTCTGATGCTCAATGCTTTCAAAACATTGTCATTTTAAGTTAGGGTCTCACTAAGTGACCCAGGCTGTCCTCAGACTTGCAGTCTTCCTTCCACAGCTTCTCAAGTAGCTGAGGTTACAGATTTATGCCCCACACCCAGCTGCTACTCTCCTTAATACCAAGACTTTGAGGGGTTCAGAACAGTCCAGCAAGACAGAAACTTCCAGCATTTGCCCTTTCCCAATCAAGCAGTAATGGTGGCTTAGAATTCTTTTACCGCCACCAAAAACAGTATAATGGAACTAGATTTCTATTGTGATTCCACTTAACTGATTTATGAATGCAGTCATGGTTAGAGGCCTTTATATCTATGTATCATTTATATAAGACAATCACAATGAATTCCAGTAAAATTTATGATTTTTCTCCCTCCTTTCTCCCCCTTTTCAACTTGCACCAGTTCTGTAGTTATTGTCATATTATCATTGAAAAAGAGTTAAAGCTAAAGGGAAAATAATTGCACACCTTCATAGCCTTTTTTATTTCTCCATCTTCCATCCCTTTTTAAATTATATCCCTCTCAATTACCTTCTAAGGGACCTTGGAGGAAATTTAATTAAATTGCATTTTAACCCATGTTATATTTTATAAGAACAGCTATGTTTAACACAAAAATGCCAAACATAATTTATACCCAACAATCTCTAAATTTCCATTATTTTATTGAGAATGAGCTGGCCCTTAAACACCATGTGAAGATAATCATGTTTGGCACCAGTGACAATTTTTACGAGTTCAACTTCTGTTTCTAAACAGGGGCTGTCGCTTTGGCTGGTCTTTCAAAATGTTTCCAAAGGCTCTCAAGTAACATGGCCAGGCAATAGCATAGCAATAAGCCAACTCTCCCAGAACCAGTGTTGTGGTGGTTTGGGTTTTCTCAAAGGGAGCAATACAATATAGGACCCATTTTATAAGATTATTTCATGATGAATCACCCAAAGAATCATACAAGAAGTGCAGAAAATCAGTCCATACACTAAAGACGGAAGAATTCCGCTAAAGGCCTGGATCCTCACATCCTGCATGAATCTAGCCGAAGACCTAGAGGCCATGGCAATATCTTCCACAAGGCCAATGGAGGCCAAGAGCTCACAGCCATGTGCTATGCAAGTCTGTGTGAAGGCTCCGCACTGGGAAGGCTCAAAGGTCAGTGGTAGAAGCTAGAAAAATCTATGTCGGTGGGGTGAAGGATCTGTGTCAGCAGGCTGAGGGATCTGAACTAGAGTCAGGAAGCGACACTCAAGGTACGCACCAGAGCGCCCCCAAAGTGAACCATGGCCATCCTTAGTGAGAGTGAGATCCTGAGCTCTTTCTCTCAGGAGAACAACCAAGTTTACCAGGACAGCCAGCACGTTCAGGTGCTCCAGGGGAACCGGAAGCTCCTTACAGCTTCTGAGCTGCCAGAAAGCTTCCCTAAGAGCCTCCCTACGATTTCTCTAGTTCTGCCTCCTGCGCTGCTGGCAACGATTCTCAGGGCGGCCTCTCACACCAGAACCACACTGGTTCAGTTCAGCTGGGTGTAACAAGTTAATCGCCGGTTAAACTAGCAATCCACTGAAATTGGCAGAGGATCATGCTGTGGCTCGACTTCTCTATAAATGCCGTCTAAACTGCTGGAAGGTGGCCATTGCGTGCAAGAACACATATGTAGGATCCCTATTTTAGTCCTAAGAATTGCCATGTTGTTATGAATATACTTTGCAAGACTGCTCATGCATATGCAGATGTTAAAAATCAGAAATGTGAGTGAAACTGGAATTTTCAAAACGCTGCAGGGGTTGGTATAGCCTAAGAGATCTCCCATTTGTCACAGCCTACAACACTGTCACAACTTGGGGACGAAGCTTACATTCCTGTCACTTGAAATGAGACAAAAAGAGGAAAGGTCCGTTCTACTAGAGGTTCTGAAGTGGCAAGACTGACTAACATGTGTTTTATTCCTGCTTCAGATTGGGTGTTGTATACAAACACTTAATCTTTTCCCTAGAAAATTTCAGGGCCAATTTTCCATTCTACCATTTTGTTGTCAGATGTTTTCTTCCTTTTCAGTATAGTTGCAGTTTCTCCACGCACTGCCTTAAATGAATTGTCATTTAAGATCCAATCTCGATGACTTCGCACGTGAGCGCTGGTGCAATTGTTCCCTACATCCCATCTCCATGCACATACACACACACACACACACACACACACACACACACACAGCTGTAATGGCTATGCACGTACGTTTTCACCATCCATCATTCTATCAGCAGTCCTGAGGCCTTCCTTATCTAAACGCACCACATCAAAGTAGATAACGCACAGCCACGGTTAGTTCCACTGGAGAGCCTGCATCCAAGTATTCTAGGAATCCACTGCCCCTCATAGCTGAAGTGGTACCAGAGCAACCCTCTTTTATCCCTTATCTTTCTAAAGACACAGCCAAATAATATGATACGACTCCTGTAGAAATTAGATACATATCTGTCTTTAAGTTGATGAAACGGGACTGTGATTATTTTGAGAGTCAGTAAGTCACAATATTCACTGAGGAGGTGAGCCTGCGCCTTCTGCCCACCGGGCGAGGAGTAGGTGAGAAGGGGTTAGGAAGGAAGGAAGGATGCAAGCATCCCACGCTGTCACGTGATCTAGGAAAGGGACAACGGGGCTGACCGGAACCCTCAAGACTGCCTGAGGAGCACTGCCTCTCCTTTCCTGGGAATAAAGCTGTTTTATTATCTTTGCTGCCCTGTCCTCTCCTGAGAGCAGCCCTGGGAAGCCTGGCCTGATACAAGCCCAGGGGTGGGTCGCAGGATAAGGCAATTGGAGCCCTCATCAAACCTTCTCTCATTAGAAGTCTGTGAGCCACATTCTTACACCTCCTACCATTACTTTAAATATTAAATATAGTTTAGAATTCATCAGTTAGTCTCGTATATGCTAGCCAAATCTATCTAACTCCAAATTCTTCTACAACAGGGCTTTCATATTATTAAAGACGATTCAATGCATAGGTGTCAAGACAAAGTTCTTTCTATGGGATCCATGGGAATTTTGGTGCCAGAGTCCTAGCAATGATCTGATTTCATTTATACCTTACATCAGATTGTGATTAGCAGCTTAGATAAAAACCGGGTGCACTGAGAGGGCCATGGAGGCTGGGCGCGGTGGCGTGCTTCTGTAATCCCAGCTCTTGGGAGGCTGTAAACAGGCCGGTCACTACGAGTCTGATCTAGTGGTGAGACCCTGAACACCCTGTAGACCTTTCCCTTAAAAAAAAAAAAACAAAAAAAGTAACCCAGTTGAGCAATTTTTATGGTTAGCCTTAAAATATGACTCAAAAGCCAGACCTGAAAAATAATGCTGAAATGTAAATCAAATAATTCATAAAAGAATTCAATAAACATACTCATTAGCTCAGGCTGTGCTTTCTTCCCTATTGTAGGGAAATCGGTAGGGATCAAGTCACAGTAGATTTGCAGTCAACATTTTCCCGAAGCGGGGTGTGCTTATTCTCAGCCCAGACCAGTGACAGAAAGCCTTCTAGAGACCGTGTGCCCAAACTGCAATCCCAAACCCACTTGTTTATCGCAAAAGGCCAATGCTACGCTGAAATTTGAACCCTGAGGTTTTACGTTAGAGAAAACATCTCATACAATAACGTCTTTTGTCTTAAAACAAAACAAAACAAAAAAAACAAAACGAGTACCATAGGGTCACCATCACTGCTCTGGAGGATGGTAAAGAAGGAAAAACATTTCTGCATTGTATCAACTAAAATATCACCTTAATTATTGTGCAAAAAATGTAACTTGAGCTAGGCATGGTGGTGCATGTTTCCAGTCCCTCGGGAGACTGAGGCAGGAGAATTGCCACAGGTTCAAGGCCAGCTTGCACTACATAGTGACCGTGTCTCAAGAAACTAAAAATAAATAAATAAAATATAATTTGCCCATTGAACTCATGCAAGCAATGACAGATGGGGCTCATTAAAAAAAATAAGACAAATATTAAGTAATAGTAACACTGGCATGCATATGTTTTAAAAATACAGATGGCAAGAATGGTAGATTAGATGATGACCCCCAAAACACCCATATACTAGTCCTGGAATATGGCAGTTTTGCTCCAGGTGGGGAGAGGGTGCGTGCAGGTGAAATTCTGTCAAGGCTCTGGAGATGCTGGGAGTACCGTGGGTTATTTGGGTGGGCCCAGGGTGAGGTCATCCAAGTGTTTTATGAAAGAGAGATAGAAGAGCCAAAGACACAACAGTAGAAGACATAATACAGGAAATAAGATGTTGGAACGGTGGAAAGGAGGACCATGAATGTTTTATTGAAGCTGGAAAAGATAAGCAGGGCCTTCTTGGAAAAGGTATTTTGAGAAGGTGATTCTTTTGGTTGAGAATAAATGTTTTGTATTACATCATTATATTTATAGTAATGTGCTACAGGGAACTAATGCAGAAACTATTCAAATGGCAGACATTTGTGAAACAGTGGTCTAACAGGTGTCTGAAATGTAGATTTTTTTATTATTATTCAAGACAACAGTCTTAAGTTGTCCTTGCAAGCTGAATTGCAATTTTTGTACTTATTATACAATAAATGTTTTCCAAGTTGCTTATTAACTCAGGAATATAATTTTATCTGCATCTGAAAAATTGAACTCCTGTATGAAGTTTATGTTTATAATAATAATAATGAGTAGCTTTCATTGAGCACCGAACCAGTCGGGCATTATTTGAAGGACTTTATGCATATTACCAACCAGAGTGTGTGAGGTTGTGTTCTGACTTCTGGTTTACAGTGGTGAAATAACTTATGGGTGACACAACTTAGTCAATATCTCCCAGAGGTGGGGAGAGCTTTGACTTCTTATATCTCTTTCTGTTTGATGCCTTTTGTTTTTTTGCCTACCCTGTTAACAACGCTTGTGGTACTCTGTTCGTCAAGTGCTTCCTTACCTCTCCACATGAGCTGATGTACAGTAAGATTAGAATGGTTCTGCCTTCCCTCTGTCCCCTAAAGACACTGCCCCATTTTCCTAACCAATGTTGTTCATCCAGAATGTTATTCAACCATGTTTATTAACACATACCTCCTGGTAATTTTCTCAGTGGGAGGCTGCTTCAGATATGAAGTAATATCAAGTAAAAATAGTTTCTAAAACAAAAAGCAGAGAGAAATAACAAAAATTAAACATTCCATTAAAATGTCATTAATTCCCTGCAGGAAATTGGACTAGTCTATGATTTTGCATTTTGCTTTTGGAAAACGAAGCACAACCTGCTTTCCCATTGAAGAGTCTTGTAAAAACCATGGAGGCACTTCAAGCTTTAAGTCTTTGAAGTTGCCTTGACCTTGGAAGACTCTTACATTCTTAAATTCAGTGACTCCAAAATACATACTTATTGCTTTGCGTGAAAAATGAATCCAACAGAACTCTCTGCCTGTTGATATGAAATGAGACCCCAATTTTCCGGTAAACCTATGAGTCATCTCTACGAAACATGAGCCTTGGGTCCTAGACCTCCAGGTGAGGCAAAGAGGTCATTTTGTTTCTAACTTTCTAATCTAAATGTGTTTTTTTCACTATTTTTAATGTAGTGGCTTGAAAAGTTTGCCTTGCTCCTGTAAATTTCCTACCTTCTGAAGAAAACCAGGAATGACCTCCATTTATTGTTTTAGCTTAATGTTCCATTAAAAACTCTCCAAAGGCCATGTGCTTCAGCTCTATCAATTATTTTCACTTGGCTAGCAGGCCCAGAAATGTTCAAAGTTAAAGTGTCGCAGAAGGGAGATCTACATTAGACACATGTTTGGACTAAATGACCTCGTAAGATGACAAATTTCCACTTTTCCAAGATCTGCCCTAAGTTTAAACATCTCACAGCCCAGGAAGCCCTGAGATAGTCAAGACAGCCTGCTGCCCTTTCTAAAATCCACCTAAATCCTAAGACTCTAGACCAGCCATGTGCAATACAATTTTCTTCAATGCTCAATATGTTATGTAGCCATACTAAATAATAGAGTAGCTTGAAATAGCAATTGTACATGTGAAATGTGGACAATATAACTGAGAAACTAACATTTCAATTTAAAAACAGAAATTTAAGGAATCACATATGAAAAGTGGCTACCATATAAGGCAGCACAGTTCTAGATGATGTCATGAAAATGCTGGTAGCAAGATGCTTCAAGCAGTATCCCTAAGGCAAACACTTCAGATAGTGGATATTAACTGCACTTATTATCCAGTAGGCACTTAGTCAACAGTCCACTCAACAGTGTTCTGTCCTGGGTCCATTATTTTTATTGATAAGTCATGAGTTTATCCAGCACTATTCGTAGGATGCACCTTTATTATTCTTAAAAGATTCAAGGGCAAAATCGATGAAAACTTTCAGGAACATGATTTAAGTTGAATTTTAATTGACAGAGAATCACATTCAAATGAAAACACTCTCATAGTTAGCACTTTGTGGTTATCTTTCTGAGACATAAGCAGTGGTGGATTTTAGCCGCTTGAGGAGCCGGGCTTTGTGCAGCTAGCACAGTGAATCAGTGAAGTTAGGGGTATTACACAAAATTAAGCCCCAACCTGGAATGAGGACTGAGGTAAGATTTTTGCCTTTAAGAGGAACTGACTCAGAGGAAGTGAAGTTTGCTTTTTTCTATCAAAGCAAGCAGTCGACAGAGAGAAAAAACACAGCATTACATCCTAAAGGAAAGTTTTCTCCAACTGCAGAATGTTGACAACTCACATCTGTCCAACATCAAAGCTGTTAGTTATAAATCTTGCAGATAACTGATCATCTCAAATCCACAAAGGCAAAAGTTGAAAGAGAAACTAGAACTTCAGAAAAAGCCAAGAAACTGTGCAAGCCCTGCAGGAATTGAAGTCAGTTACAGCATGACATCTATCAGGAGGGTTCTGTAGCACTTGCCTGTCCATTTAAATGCTAATGTGCGATCCTAGCAATCCCAAGAATTAGAGCGCTGGAGCAAGCAGCCAGGCTGGAATTGCAGCACACTGTTGAATATTCAGTTTCCACGTGCTAAAGTGCTCAGGTAGACTTTCAAATGTCAGAAAAGAGACCAGAGCTCTCACTTCTGTGTGCCCTGCTGTGAATTCCTTGGCAGGGTGCCATTTTTTTTAAAAGTGAAATTCTGAGTCCTCAAGTTTGTTTTTTTATTTAGTTGACCTGAGAGGTAAAACAACAGGTCATTGTCTACAGTTCACAGATAGCTTACGAAAAGGCAAATTCAAGAGCTACTTTTGGTTATTTTCTCTGTCATTTCAAGCCTCTTTGGCTGTGGAATTGAAAAGTTTAAGGCATTTAGAGCAAATTTCAAGATTTTGTTTCATTTTCTGATGTCACCTTTAGACACGATATGAAAACCATGCTTAACACAACATTACTGAGTCATTTCAAGAGTAGCAATGACCTGGTTGAAATTTGCTTCCTTGAGAAGGAGAAGCTACCCAAAAGCTTAGTCGGAGTTTCCAAAAACTCAGTTATATAGGAAACTTTCTGTACAGGTAAGTTTTACAGTCTCCAGAAGGGTGGCCTTGGCAATCATTCTACACGCATTCTATATGCAGATGGGTATCTTTCTATGTCAAGCTTTAAGCTAGGTGTTGAGGATGTAGTAATGGTAGTAATAATAGTAATAATAATAATAATAATAATAATAATTCAGTTGCCTTATAAATAGCACTATATAAGTGCTTTACAAACATAACTCATTTAACCCTATCAGAATATCATTTACAAGGCTATAAACACTCTTGAGGTAAATATGAAGGGAAAACTGAGGCACACAGCTTATATTGCTGGACAAAAGTCACACAAGTGACAGAAATGGGATTCAGATTGGGAAAAGTTGGACCCCAAGGCTATGCTTTTAGTAGCCAGTATTCCCAATGCCTTGATCTTATGTGCCGGTGACACTGTGACCTCTTTTCTTAATTTCTTTGCGCATGTCTAAAAATAAAAGTCTGTGTCTCATTAGATTGAGATTAGCTTGAGATCTTGAGACTTTCTTCACAGTGTGATGACCTGTTTTCACTCACTGCTTCATAAATGTTTGGGGTGCCCTGCTGTGTAAGCAATGGTTTGGGGGATGTCAGGAAACTGAATTGGAAACCCAGTCCAGAAACTCCCAGGAGGCAGGAGCTCAGTTTCCTCATCTGCTAAATGGGAACATTGGAGCTGTTGGGCAGATTAAATGAGATAATGCTATAAAATTTCTACCATATAACCTGGCTCATAACAGATTGACCCTAAGTGCTCAGGTATTCTTTGAATGCATTACTTGTTTTAAACAATTGTGCAGCACTAATTCTTTGATTTACAAATGAGCTGAGAAATATGGAACCATGAAAGACCTGGGAAAGTCTAGGCTAAAGCCTAGATGGGAAGAAAGTGAGGTCCAGTCACACTAGAACTCTGGCCACCTAATGTCCACTCAGGTCTCTACATATGTGAGGTCTCCCCTGGTTCCCTCCACCCCTCACACTTTCTCTTCCTGTCCTGGATACTTTTCTCTTATTGCTGAGACAAAATACCTGACATCCAAAATTAAGGACAGAAATGTTTGTTTAGCTCACACTTGGTGGAGGTTTCAGTCCATAATCAGCTGGCTGCACAGCAGAGTGGCACATGGCAGAGGACAGCTATTCGTGGAGGTGGAAAACAGCAAGAAACAAAAGGAGGGAGCAGTGGCAGAGAGCAAGCCTCACCCCATTTCTTATACTTTATCTAGGCTAATCTAGGCTATCTGTCCATCGCAGGGCAGGTGTAGCACTCACACCCATAATCCCAGCATTGGATCAGGAATTAATCACAGACCCTAGAAGCCTGCAAGTGGCGGGTTTCTGACTCTGCTTTGAGTTGTGTGTTTCTTCAGGGGGAGAGCCCTAGACCAGTAGCATCAGCACCCCAAGTTGGACTGGCTGGTTCATTTGGTGTCAAGTCAACAGGGCTGTGGAGCACGCAGGCCTAAGCCACACATGCTTGAGGCATGTTTCTCAGGGTGTTTCTGGATGAGACGAACACTTAAATGCACAGATTTCGTTCTCTGAGGCAGATGAGCCTCAGCCAGCCCTGGGAGACCTAGTGAGAACAAAAAGGCTGGGTCAGAGGCATTTCTTCCTGCCTTAACTGCTCGCAGGAGGCCGGTCTTTTTCTGCCTCCAGACTCAAGCTGAACAGTCAGCCTTTCCTGGACTAAGCCAGCTGGCCTTCTAGCTTGAGCTCACATCTCTGACTAGGGTGTTGTTCAAGACTTTAGATTCAGACCAAACTATGCTGTCTGTTATTCTATGCCTTCACAGTTCTGACTGTAGACCTTGGACCTCTTAGCCTTGTGGCATTTTTTTTTTTTCTTTCAGTACCAAGGATTGAACTGAGGACCTTGTGCTTGCTAGGCAGGTGTGTAAGGCACTGAGCTATTTCCCCAGCCCAGACCTCTCAGCCTTAATAATCATGTGAGCCAATTCCTTATAACAGATCTCTTTTATATTCTGTCTATACCTACATCTCCTGTGAGTTCTATTTCTTTGAAGAGCCCTGACCAGGATCCCTGAGAGCTCAGTCAAACTTTGCCCAGGGAGGGAGATGGACCAATTTTTGCATGAGCCCTGCAGAGAATTGTGAGACTTGCTGAAGACCAAGAGGAGCTGTGTTGACAAATAGCCTTTGACTGACCTCCCCAGAGCGGAGGGCAGCACCCAGAATCCTCAAAGTTCAGCTCTGAACTGAAATCATGACTGATTTTCAGACCCCACAAACAGATATTTTTCCCCTGAACCAGCGGGTTTCGGTCAGCACGTCTTTCTTACAGCGGTAGGCAGGAGGCTCCATTTGCCCAATTTCTTGAGCGAAGGGTACACATGAAGTGTGGTAGAAAGCTCTAGTGAGTGCTTTAATTTGTCAGAGTTACCATAGGAGACGCATTACCATTGATCCCTTTCAGCATTATCCCCTCGACTTTGAACACTTCCGTTGCGTCATTCTTGCCATTTTCTGAAGCAGTTCCGGAAGTCCTCTTGCTGTCATGGCAGCCTTAATGTCCTGGACTGACTCAAAACATTAACCTTTCATGGTCATCTTTTTCTTCCTTTGAGAGAGCCAGATGTCACAAGGAGCCCGCTTCTGAGAATAACGTGGATGAGACACACCACAGTGTCTTCACAAGCCTGCATTTCCTCATCCGACACTAGGCAACAACATTCACCATCTGGTAAACACTTGCTTAAGAGGACTTCAGAACTGTTTCAGAAAGTGGGATGAATGTGGGGTTACAATGAGATAAGTGTGTTCTAAGCAAGGGGACTACTTGGAAGGGCACTTAACAGCAATGTGTTTTTTTTTTTACTATATCTATTTTTAAAATTTAAGCAATCATCGTAGTTTTCAGTCACATGTTATAAATACAAATGCAGGGATCCTGGCTATTTGTTGGTGTTCCTCAGTATGGAAATGTTCTACAAGCTAAGTACACAAGTAAGAAATCTGCCCTCAAACTATTCCGGGACTAGAGTTACTTATCTTTAGTGCAGTTGGCCTTATCTGAGGAAGGCAAAATACGGGGACAATAAAAACATTCTTGCACTCTGCTGCCTTTAGGGGAGGTTGCTAAATCTCCCACAATGCACCGTGCCCCAGAGGCACCAAGACTCGGCAGGCAGGGCTGCTTCCTGGGCCCTTCGAGGACAGGCTTGGTCAGGGGCTGCGGGAATTTGCATTCTGCTGATCCACTATGAACACAGAAGGTTGCCAAGGCTGCTAGAGTTTCTAAATTGGTGTTGCGTGTTTGCCACTTTCATTGAAAGTCAAATCAGTAGGGAAAAAAGAAAAAAAACTTTTTTATGTTCCCTTTCAAAGAAGATCATCCAGAAAGAGTTTCATCTTTTTTCTATCAACAGAAGCACTTGGATATATCAGACTTTTTTGTGCCAAGCACACTGTGCCTTTCCTTGGTCTATGGGCAGTGTCCCCAGAGAGGACACTGTCTTCAGGTTTCAGTCACAAAGCATGTTCTGGAATTCTTCACAGGCAGAGCAACAATCTATTTTGTAAGAAAACAACAAATGGATGAAAAGATGTTATCAATATTAGTCAATTTTTCCAAACACACTTATTAGCACTCGCAAAATGGCATTGAACACTGCTATGTACAAAGTAGTGCCCATGGCAGGGCGCTCAAACACATACGTGTGCGCACGCGCACACACACACACACACACACACAC
>PVKN010031747.1:0-12425 GCA_004027915.1 Capromys pilorides
TATAGGGATACACATTTTGTAATTACCCATGCCCAACTTCAACTGCCTTCAACTACATATGTAATCCACACAGTGCCATGCCTAAAGTAATGAGACAGTAAGCATTAAAGAAATTTAGTCCCCAAGAACTTTTGATGATGAAATCAAAGTGTCATGATACTACCTATGGAATTAAAGTTTTTCAGTTTTATGAGATGCTACTGAATGGTTATATGGAAAGAAGCAGGCTAAAGTGTTCTGACATATAAATATCTCCAAGAAAAATATAGGTCCTAGAAGACTAAGCATGAGCTCATAGGATGAGCTCACTGATGGGGCAGGGACACGTGTTCATTTGTGTATAAGTGAGTAGAAGAAGATAAAATATTATACCTCAAACACTATTCATAGCAATTCCTCTGGTTTGGTTGAGGACAAAAATAGAATTTCACATTCTGAGTTGAGTGATATATAATATGTATTTTAACAAGCCAATAGTTCGAGAACATTGTGATGTGCAAATTTAAACAACTGAACAATAAATACATAATGTGCACATGCACGCATGCATACATATGTGTCTTAAAGAGATCTTTCTGTGTGTGTGTGTGTGTGTGTGTGTGTGTGTGTGTGTTTTGCCTGTTACCACACTTCCTCAAATATAGGAGCAAATATTTTTTCCAATAACATTGAGAAATCCCCATCCTCAATATTTTTTCTTAAAGTACAGAGTAACAGAGTAACTTGATTGCCTGCCTTCTTTTTTTGTTTTCACTTTTGTTTTCACAAAAATATGCAATATGACCAAATATAGACAATAACACTCCTAAGTAAAGGGTAAAACCAGTGCTAATGTTGTATACCATTGTCCTCAAATTTCTCTTTTGTGTTTAGCTAAAACCTAAAACAAACTTAAGCCAATTCTCATGGTGTCCCATATATATATTAATCCCTGCCCTGAATTTGGTGATGTCATTCTTGTGTGCCTGTTTTTATACTTTTATTACATATATACATATAAACATCACATAGATAAATTATAATATTGATTCCTGTTTCATATATATATGAAAATATAACATATATGAAAATATAATATATTATGGTTGTGTGTAGATGTCCCCCCACAAACTTCACATGGTCATAGGGCTTTTTCAGGGATAGCTGAACCTAGAATATGCGATGCTGAGTTGCAAGGTGTGAGTGCCACCCCATCACTAAGGTGTCTAACCTGCATAAAACATAAGGGAGAGAAAGGTTTCTCTTCTCTTCTCTTCTCTTTTCTTGTTGCTGTTCCTGCTTGCCACTACCACAAACTACTTCTCCTCTGGGCTACCCCTCTGCCACGACATCCTGCCTTGACCCAACTGATTATGGATGAAACCTCTATAAACTGTGAACTAAATGAATCTTTCCTACCTTAACTTGTGGATATTGGATATTTTTGC
Source organism: Capromys pilorides (assembly GCA_004027915.1). NCBI lineage: Eukaryota > Metazoa > Chordata > Mammalia > Rodentia > Capromyidae > Capromys > Capromys pilorides. The sequence continues at coordinate 1,428 of PVKN010031747.1, forward strand.
CTGAGCAACAAACAATTCAACTAAGGCAGGCTACTGTCATGAGACATAGTCACATCCTTTTTACCTGGACTGAGCTTTCTGGTCCCTTTCACTTCAAGCACCGAGCAGGGCCATCATGCTAGAGTCAAATATAGAGGCCACAAAGGCAGACTAACAGAAGATGGTAAACAGAGCACAAGTGGGATTCTCACTTCTTTAAGTCAGTGCTCTGCAAGCTGTTTTGCAGAGCCAGATAGTAAAAATGCTCTGCTTTGAAGGCTGCATCATCTCCATGGCAACTACTTAACTCTATGGTTGTAGAGCAAAAGCAGCCATGGAAAACATATAAGTTAATGGGCATGGTTGTTCCTATAAAACTTTACCTAAATCAACAAGCCATAAGCTGTTTTTTGGCCAGTAGGCTCTAATTTTCAGACTTCTGTTTTACAGCAGAAAGCACTAAAGAAGGAGTCTGTTTCTCTGTATATTAGTTTGGTGTTTGTAGGGCTGATCTGAGAGGACCCTCATCCTTGATGTCCCAGACAAAGTCAAGAACGCTTTTTCCTGTGAAGCGTTCTCTGACTAAATTTACATAGAAATCATTATAGCAAGCTAGAACCTAGTACCAAAGCACAGAAAGGAGATAGCATCACCAAAGAGGAACACTTAGAAATATCCTGAGGGCAAGGGTTCGATTCCTAGATTTCCCACTGTCATCCTTCAAGTATCACACAAGACTTTTCTCTCCAGGCCTATTGCCTCCTTGAAAAATCAGTATTTGGCTCTACTAATTGATCTTCCTTAGAGTTTTAAGATCCTGTAGCATTTAGGATAAAACAAATAAGATCTAGTGAAAATTCCCAAATCTTTTCTGCAATCATGTAACAATGTCCTTCAGAACACTCTAGAAGCATTTATAAAAAGTCAAATGATTATTTATATTTCACTACATTCCTTTCCTTACCTACCAATTAGCATAGAATTAAATAAACAGCAGCTATCAGAGCGAGACCAGAAAGATAGAAGATCCAACCAAAGGTCTATTTAGAGAAGGGAATTGAAGAAGCCAAGAGGAGAGGAGGTGTTTAATATGAGAAAAAAAATTATACTACAGATGAGAAACCTGGCTTCAAATATAAAAGCAGGCGGTACTCATAATTTATAGCACATTTGTTCCACATTAGCTCAATAGGGAAAAATGAACACAGTAAAGAGGACCAGTAGGTTTCACTCAAGCAAAAGAAATTCGTCCTAGGAATCATAGACTTCTAAAAATACAGCAGCTATTATAGGAGAGTCTTATCCAAAGAAGTGTGAAAGAACACAGGCTGAACACTTGAAATAAGACAAAAGGACTAAAGGAACTGTTGGATAAGATCCTTGAGGGAACCTTTCCAGCATGGGTAATCTGTCTCTACACCAATACAGGAAACACTTTAAGTATGTAGTACAGGCCTTACTGATTTCTGTGTGCAAAAGTTTACTGCTTTTAAAAATAGTATTTAGCTATTGTAAATCATTTCAGACAAGGCAACACTTAACAATGTTTATGCTGTTATATAATACTGAGTACAATGCCAGGCATATAACAGGTGTTCATCAAATACTTAGGAAAGTACTTGGTTGAAATATGGAAGGAAGAAAAGAAAGAAGGAATCAAGGAAGGAAAGAAGTAAAGGAAGGAAGAAAGGAAGGAAGGAAGGAAGGAAGGAAGGAAGGAAGGAAGGAAGAAAGAAAGAAAGAAAGAAAGAAAGAAAGGAAGGAAGGAAGGAAGGAAGGAAGGAAGGAAGGAAGATTGAGATTTATTTTATAACATACATATGAAAATTAAACACATACAATGTTGTAAATGGAATTGTTTAATGTCATATATTTCAGGTCACATCCAAAGTTCTTGCTTTTCTTCTTCTCTTCTTCTCTCCCATATCATCTACCAGAGGCCAGTCTACCATCTGTCTGATTTTAGGGGCATTACTTTAGCACATAGGATGGACTAGGAAAGGCAAACCAACTCTGCTGCTACCTTGGTGGTGTGCCACTACACACATGCTGAGGTAGACACTGGCCAGTAACATAGCCACTGACTCCGTAGCAACCGCAAGACTTCAGAATGTCCTAACAATTAAAAGAAGAACCCAGGTTTGCTTCATGACTGCAACTTTGGGTGGATATATAAAGAGGATTCTGGCTTCCTCAAGCCTCAATAAACCCTGGTTTTGGAAAGGGGATTGCTACAAGTTACATTGGAAATGTTCCCAAGCCCATATGCTAAAAGGTTTCATACCCAGTTTGGTGCTATTAAAAGGTAGCAGAACCTGTAAGATATGAGGCATGGAGGAAGGTCTCGGAGCTCTCACTGGGCCATGCTTCCCTCCAAGGGGACTGTGAGACTTTTCCTTTTTGCATTCCTTCATGAGTTGAATTGTTTTCCATGTGGTTCCAGCCATGGCAGGCTTCTTCACTATCAGCCACAAAGACATTGCAACAACCAATCATGGAGTGAAAACTCAGAATTAAGACAAAATAAATGTTTCCTCTTTTCGAGTATTCATTATAGCAACAGCAAGCTAATTTAGGGGCTCAGAAGCACGTAAGTACTAAGGAGAGAAATCTCACTGTTTTTCTCACCAGAGTATACGGGGGCATGACTATCTTGGAAAGATTAGCGAACACAAGATGATGCCACTTCTTGGCTCAGTGCTTTCAGATGTACAGCTCATGATCCCTATGAGATGAACTAATTAAAAGTTCTAGAGCTGCATACTTCCTATTTTAGACTCCATGCATGAACAATGATGAATCTGAGCAGTGAATTAATGTTCTTTTCCCCTATTAAGTCCACAGTTAGGAGGCCACCTTTATCCAGAAATACCTGGGCCTGATCACCATCAGTCAGGTTTGCAGCTTTGAAAATTAGAAAATAATAATTTTATTATCAGTCTGTGTTCTACAGAGAAAAAAAAAAGATGAGCAAATGAGGATTGGAATCCTGACAAATCCAAAGTCACTGCCTCCGTGGCAAGCTAATTTCTACTTAATAGTACTAAATGATTAAATTAGACCCTTTGACACTATTCCTTTAGAACAAATGATAACAGGTTGCTTTGTTTTGTCAGTCTTTCCTTTCACGACTTTTAATCCTTAAATGAAGTTATTGAGATGGATCCTCTGAGATCTCTTTCAGCCTTGAGTGAACCCTACAATATTTTCTTATTGTACCTGTAGCACTGATGTAAAATCTAGGCTGGATTTGTTGATAAACCTCTTTTCCAAGTGCGAGGATTATACTTGGCACTGGCTAGAAGATTACATTAGATATACTGTTAATAATTGCACCCCAGGAATTAATTTAACTTCTCATTTCTCCCCAGAGTAGTATTTTATCTTATTCTTTAGTTCAAGGGAAATTTGGTGAACCTCAGTCACCATAAATGAGATAAAGGGTAATTTGTCAGATTAAATCCCTGAGCTAAAAATTAAACAGTGAGAGCATTGTACAAGCTTTTTTTATGATCCTCAATCCTTAAGGTATTTGAAGAAGCATAAACTTAAATTCTAGGATTGGAGTAGTCACTGAGGAAAGGGCTGAATTTATTTTAAAACAGTAGATCTTATTGTGCAGAAAGAGATATCAGGCTTGGCTTAGAAATCAGGAGGATTTTTAGAAAATCAGAGAAGTGCAGGTGACCTGCATAACCTAAGAAAATACAGTCGAGATCATTTGCATATCAGGGGAAAGAAATGCAAAAATGGGAGCATGACCCTCTTATGTCCCTTTCAAGAGAAGCTGGAAGACTTAAAGATCACACCCACCAGCCCAGCACTATCTCCCTTGTGTACTCCAGACCGCTGTCGTGGCCTCAGACTCCTTGTGGACTCGCCACATGTTCCTTCCACATGTTCCTTCCTCAAGGCAGTCATCTTTGCAGATCCTTCTCCCTGGAAGAGCTCTCTGCACCCTGCAGATTCCGTGGCTCATTTCCTCACCCTTTCAGGCCTTTCCTCAAAGGTCTCCCCATGACAAGAACTTCCAAGGCCACCTTGTTTAAGCAGCATCCTTGTTCCATGCCTCCCAATCCCCTTCACATGCTCTCCCTCATACCACTGTGCACTCTCTCACTATCTCCTTTTAGATTTCTTTTCCTGGCTCTGGCCTCTCCCTCCTAAATATAAGCTCCCTATGAGAGGTGATCATTTTGTCCCTAGTGCCTAAGAGTACTCTCAAGTATATAGGATTATATATTCATTTAGGGTTAAAACAAAGGCTCAGCTTAGACAAGCAAAATAAATGAGGAAACATCTGTGCAGGATGCAAAAGATTAGTTGCAAAGATTGAAAAAAAAAAAAAGAACTCCAAAAGATAGGAGGACAAAAGAGCCGGGAAATTTCAGGGATGAACACAAAGAAGAGAGTAAGATAAATTGCTCCTGTCCTTCCTGCTTTGTCTCTTAGCTTGGGGGCTTATTACCTGATTTTGTGTCACTTAAAATGAACTGCTTATACCACCAAGGGTCTTTAGGCCTACAATAGTAGGGGCACCTCAGCACAAAGTGGGCAGGATTAAGGCATCCTCTGGACCATGGCAGCACTGGCCAGAGCCAGGGCATCTTCAGGGCCTTGGCAAAAACTAGGGAGGATGAAGGGAGGGCTGTTGCTTCAGGGTCCCTTGCACCCTGCCACCACATCTGTTAAGAATGGAGAGAAGCAGGAAGCCAGGGATGGCTCCTCTTTCTGATACCCAGGTTTATGTGAAATTTCTATCCAATTAAAGAAGAACAGAAAAACAGAACATATGCACAAATCTTTACTAACCTTCAAAATTTCTCTACATTGAGAAAACTATGGGCTTCCACCTCCCTCAAAAAATAAATAAATAAAAAATAAAAATAAAAAAAAACAACAGCTATAAATCTACAATGACAAAGATTACGAAGAGGTATTCACAATAAAGAAATGCTGTTAGTATATTTTGACAAGAGTTGTAGACAGGAATTAACACATTTCATCAGCTCAAAAACATGCGTCTTTTTCACACTCTCGCATTCTGAAGTCATGATGGTCCTTAGAATTGATGGTGTCTCACAATTGCCATTGGCATTGTTCTTTTCCTTCTTAATCATTCATTAGATAATAAATCTATTCTATGGATTGCATAGGATAGATTCTATATTAAGTGAAATAAAATATTGAAACAACACACAGAAATTCTTAAGTGTAAAAAATTTGCAGGGGATGGGCGGGGCCATGGCTCATTTACTTAGGATTTACCTAGCATGCACAAGGTCTTGAATTCAGTCTCCAGCTCCACAGACACAAGTTTTCAGAGGTAGGTATCGAAGAAGCCATGCTACCTTGCAGAAGTCCAGAGAGAGTAAAGGATTGGAAGGCTCTGTACCAGTAATGGTGAAACTTTTAGAGACTGATATGGTTTATGTCCAGTTGTCCCCCTAAAGCCTCATGCAGTCATGAGGTATACTGCTAGAGTTTGAGATTAACTCATGATCCACTAGGATTATGGCTCTGAGTACTGCTGGGAGTATGAGTGCGAGTGCTATACCCAGCCCAGGGCAGATAAGGAGGCGACGGACTTCCTCTCTGTTGGCACTGTTGCTGCTACTCCTCCTTTGCTCTCTGATCTTTTCTCTCTGCCATGTACCGCTCTGCCTTGGAGCCAGCTGAGTACGGACTGAAGCTCCCATTAACTGTGAGCTAAATAACCCTTTCCTTCCTTCATTTTTGGGTGTCAGGTACTTGTTCCAGAAATAAGAGAAAAATAACTGAGACAGAGACTGAATAACCAAGTTACAAACCAAAGACTACTTACTTATTTCAAGGTGACAAAACTGCAATAAACCTGAATACTGAGATTACAGTTTAGAAAACGCTACTTATATAACTCGTGATGCCATCACAGTGAGGACTCTGCATGCCTGCTGCAGTGTGCATGCTACAAGTCCACCATCCGGGCTCTACGGTGAGGGGGGGGGAGTGAAGAAAGGACACAGTGAACTGGCTGAAAACTGATAGAGGGAGCTTGAGCCTTCCAGGTCCCTGCCACCTCCCACATATATGCAGCCAGGTTTCTACTCTTTTCTACCATACTCTTCAAGTCCCACAAGCTCCAGATTTTTTGCTTTGAATAAGGTTGTCACATGAAATGCAGAAGGCTAAGTAAAATTTTAATTTCAGATAACAAATGATTACACAAGATATCCTTATATTAGAAAAGTATTCATTTGAGTATTGCAACTCAAATTTAACAGGGAGCCTCTATTTTGTTTTTCTTTGGTTATGGTGAAATTGATTCAGACATGATCTGTGAGATATAAGCTCTGGGAACTGGGGTGGAGACACAAAATTGAACTTGAAGGATCAGGCAAAACCATATTGAGAGAAGAACAGACACCCTCAGCCACTCAGCTTCAAGAGCAGAGACTCAGAACCATCCTCTGACCAGGATCACAGCCCTCCAGGCAAGAAATATGAAAGCTGCCCCTGAGAACCTGCCTGTGACAGAAAAGGTGCCAAGCGATGCCAGGAAGTCTCAAACAAAACCGCTGTTTACCTTCTTTACAGAGAATGATCTTACAGAGAAACCTAAAATTCAATCTTTTCCTCTCCCCAACTTCCTCATACATGTAGGACTCACATACGGGTTTCTGCCTCACTCTTGACATTGACAGATCATAAAAGATCACCAGATACTTCTGTAAAGCATGCAACATGGGAAACAGCATCTGAAAATAAAGCAGGAAGCAACAAATAAAATAAAAGAGGTAACACAGGAAAGGAAAAAGAAACCTAAAAGGTATCCCATATCATGTTAGAGGAAAGAAAGAATATTTTATTCATGAATAATATCATGCTGTCCTGAAAAAGAAAATACTCTCAAAAATAAAATAATTCAATTATTTAAAAAAAAAATTACAAGACTGAGAAAAAAGTTGTTAAAATCCCTCATAAAATAAGTGGACACATAGATAAATTGAAATGCAAGTAAGAATATTGTGGGGACTACAAGAAAGAAGATAAAAATTACCTAAGAATTTAAAGATACCTTGGCCCAAACAGGATGCATTCTTGGACTTCTAAAATCACTAAATATATATATACACAGCACCGAAAATGGAAACAGTTCCAATCATGCCTCCAGGCTGATCTTTCAGGGCACTGGTGAGAAGAGTTGTTAAAGAACTGGATCGGAGAAGTGAGATCTGATAATGGTTGGATCATGAATGTCTCCTAAAAGCCTATGTCAAAAGCCTGGTCCCCATAATGGCTCTATTTGGAGGTGGTAAGTGTCTAAGATGTGTGGTCTAGTGAGAAGCAGTTAAAGGAACACTCGCCCCTTTCTGTTTTCTTTTGCTTCCTTGTTACCAGAAGATTGGCAGCTTTCACAGCCAGATGCTCCTGCCATGCTGTGCTAGCTTGACACAGGTTCAAAATTAAGAGGCCAGACAAGCAAAGCCTGGAACCTCTGGCACCATGAACACAAAAAAAAATGTTCCTCTTTGTAAGCTGATGTTCTCAAGTATCTCAGGGCAGTAACAGAAAGCTGGCTAACACAGCACCCAAACAGTCCGTGGCAGGTAGGCAGCACATCCAGGAAAGCTAGCTGGATGCAAGCAAAATAAGACTGATTACCTAGATGGATCTGTCATGGAGCCTGCTATTTCATGCAACTGGAAAAGGGTTTGGAGAGGTTGCACAGAATGAATGGAGCTAAAGCTACTTCTAAGCAACAGTCTAAGCAGCCCTCACCCTAGCCAACAACTCATTTCACTTGGCCATCATATGTTCGCAGTTGCCCTCATTTATAGTTCCAACTCAGAGCACACAGTGCAGGTTCTAGACTCAATATCTAGTCATGAACAGTGAAGGAGAACTAGTTCTTGACATTTTATCCAGAGTTTTCAAGATGTTTACCAATAATCATGTTATCATTAACTATAACTGACAGCAGTAATTGGAACTAGGAAATCTAATCCAAAAATTGTCATTTTTCTTAATATCCAAGAAAATGAAGACCTGGCATTAGATTTATCTTTATGGAGCAATTGGTTGAGTCTTCATAATAGTTGCTGCCCTCAGATGAGGTGTGCTACTCTGATTGTTTACACTCTGTACTACTTTAACATTTCTGAGTCTTGAGGTCAATTACCCACTGCCATTTGTTACTGTAAGGACATTTCTTTTTAAAAATAAATGATACTTAGGGTTGAACCCAGGGCCTTTACACTAAACTTTATCCTTGGCCTTTAATTTATTCTGAGGCAGAACCTTGCTACTTTGATAAGTTGCCCAGACAGGTCCAAACTGAAGTTCTCCTTAGTCTTCTTGATTATAATAAACTGGAAAGTGAACTTTACCCTAGCCTGGCCAAAATCATATTCATCATCCACAGTTCTCACAGGCATGTGAGTTGCGAGCTTTATAAAATCTCTTCTGCTGAATGTTGCTTCCTCTTTAATATTCTACCAGAAAAGACAATTTCATTTAGAGCAGAGTTCATGTCGTAGGCCAGGGGAGGAAAATATCTTATCAACTGAGTGTTCGATTATTCTGGATTTCAGGTTCTTTCTGCAAGAAGGATCTTGTGATACTAACTTACTGACATGCTAGTAAACAGGATTTCCACTGTTACAGTGTAAGGGCCACTTAATGGCCTTTTTGCCTCTTCTACCCCAAGTCAACAAAAAAAAACTCATTTGAGAAACAGTATTTAATTTACTCTCTTGTTTATTATTTCTATAATTTTTCAAATTCAGAACATAAGAAGGAGAAAGAGACAATAATTTAGTTAGATATCACAGAGTGATCTCAGGTTGTAGGTTCAAGTTTTGCATCTTAACACAAAGACCTCTTATAAACTCAGTTGAGGGAGTCTCAGCGTTATGGTTTGTGCATAGGTGTCCCCTCCAAAGCTTCATGCAGTCATGGGGTGGCTTCTGGAATTTGTAATTGATTATTGTGGGTGTGGATGTTGCACCTCCCTTGGGGCAGGTGATTTGCATTTCAATGTAAATGAAGAGAAGGTAGCTGCTTGAGCTGCTGCTACCTCTTACTGCTCTTTGCTCTTGCTCTTGCCCACCACCATGAAAGGTTGTCCTCTGCCATGTGCCACTCTGCCTTGAGGCCAGCTGAATATCAACTGAAATCTCCAATAACTGTGAGCTAAATAAACTTTTCCTTCCCTCATTTTTAGTGTCAGGTATCTGTTCCAGCAATGAGAGAAGAATAACTAAGACACTCAGCAAGTTAAGAAAAAAGGATCAAAACTGGTATCATCTGAAACAATAACAGCAACAATTCATCAAGAATCTGAACTGGCCATGTTTCAATTGGCACTGATTACAGGTAATATCTCTGAAACTCGCCAGTAACTGGCACACCCCTAATTATGGGGTAGAGTAAAAGCCAAATCATTTTATAAATTGCTTCAGCCCACTCCTGGTGCTACTTCAGACAGAAGCATCCACCAGGACAAAGATTCAGAGGCAGAAACCAGTGAGGCTTCTCAGTAAACTTGGCTCTGTTCAATTAGGGGGAACAGGTGTACATCTTAGAGCTGAGCAAGTCTGGAAGGGCTATGGTGGGAATTTTGCAAAGCTATTTGTGTGAATATGGGATAGAATATTACATTGGACATCTTTGAACTCCATGCTGTTTTTTTTAAATAAAGTCTTGTCTTTTTTGTTATATACTTCTACACTTATGTCAATAACAATGACCACATCTCATTAAAGTGCCTGCTTAGGCAGATGCAGGGAGTTGGGGGCTTGCGGGGAGGGTGACCAGGTGTTCAATCCCTCCCCCACCCTGGGGTGCACTGGGACAGTGATTAATACTGAATGTGGTGGCATGTGCCTGTAATATCAGTACTTGGGAGGCTGAAAAACAGGATCACTGCAAGTCCAATCTGTATAGTGAAATCCTGTAGACTCTGTACTAAATACATTAAAAAAAAAAAAATCTTATTTGCATGTGATGAGTACCTCCATGGAGTTGGTTACTTTGTATATCAAAGCACCATCTCCAACCTTCTGACTACCTTGCTAACCAAATAGTCACCAATCATAGGTCCATTAATACATCCATATTACACGTTTTTTAAGTTCCATCTTTTGCCCAGGCCTTTGAGTCAAGTACTGTAAATACAACTATGTCTCTCTGTTTGTTCGATCTGTACTCTGAGGAAAAGTAGGTTATGATGAAAATATAAAATCTAGTAATAAGGCTCTAAAAAGAATTAAGACAAGGAGATAGGGACAAGATCAAAAGTACTGGGTGACTACTATATATTTGCTTGTAATATGTAGTTAAAGCCACCACAAAATGACACAAAGTAGCTACCGAGGAATACAGTCATGTGTCTCTTAGCAAAAGCAATGGTCTGAGAAATGCATTTTTGAACTATTTTGGCATTGTGAGAACACCATAGAGGTCAGTTACACAGATGTAGGCCTATCTGTACTGCAGATGAAGCTAGTGCATGCGATCAGTAGATGTAGTAAACAGAAGATTATGAGGCTCCTGTCCCCCTAATAGAGCACACTGTTTTAAAGTATGTTTATTTTATAAATTAAAATGCTCTCTAAAATAATATTCTATGAACACATTAACTAGTAAGACAATCCTCACTATCAAATATTGTGTACGTAATTGGATGTGCTATATTTTTATGTGACAGGCAAAACAGTTGATGTAGATGTACTAGTGTTACTGCAAACATATAACTGATGTATCATACATGATGCTAGGACCATAAAATATTACTATGTAACTGTAATGTTCAGTTATAGTACAATCTTATGGGATCATTGCTATATATCAGGCAAGGAGAACTAGCACAGGCAAATGGCATGAGGTTTAAAAGTCTTTGGGCAATAAGAGGCACAAAAATAAGGCCCTAGTGGGGAGGAACCCATAGAATGTGTTGGGGTGAGCAGGAGTAGAGAAGAAAGTTCAACAGGTTAAATCTTCATGAAGGCCACCATCATAGTTAAAAACATTTTATAC
>PVKN010031748.1:0-12410 GCA_004027915.1 Capromys pilorides
TAAAGATTATTTTCTAATATTAGGCTTATAAATCACCCTCAATTATTTTGAAATAAACTAATAAACTTTAATTCAAAGTTGGAAATAACTTCATTAACTGAAATTATTTACTTTCATGTCAGTGAGTGGTAGTCAATAGCACTTTATTACTACTATAGTTCAGTCTTAATCCTATGTGATAATATATATTGTGAAATCATATTTCACTGCACAATATTCTAAAGTATATATTGATTTTTAGATTACTCATAAAAACTGCCGTTTATATATTATATGAATGAGAGTATACTTCAAATAATACAATCTTCATGCTTACTTTTCCTGTGGTGCTCATGTTGCTTCCGTCTCCCCTGCAGATCAGGACAGTGGATCCCTGGGCTTCTCTCCTGCTCCAGTACAGGAAGCAAATGTGTTGCACAAGAGTTCTGCCTGCTTAAGTAGCAGCCAATTTCACATATGATCGGCCATTTCAGCTGTATCTGTGTTTATTGTTGCTTAAATCAAGTCAGAATTAAAAGGCACAGAACTGTCTTCCAAAACTGGTTTGTGATGTAGCAATTGCACAGACAACTTTGATTTCACCACACAATACTTCCTTATATTTCCTCTCTTTGCCCCTCTCTCTTTCTCTCTCTGTCCTCCCTTATTCCTTCTCTCCCCACCCCCCAGTCCTACTCAACTACAGTTCTCCTCAACTTTGTCTTCACTAAGCTGTAACTGTGAATCCTCAAGGTGTAGTGAAGATCAAAGTATAAGGAATGGGAGAAATGATAAGACCCAGCGACATGGAGAACACAGCTAGCCCCCACATGCTCCTCCCTAGGGAGCACAGAAACAGCCCCCAGGTGAAAGCGAGGTGCTCACTGCACTGCATTTCCTCTGTGCCCAGTACCAGCAGGCAAGTACTGGACACTTCCCGTCCAGTAGGCAGACACATGAGATGGAGAGAGAGGATTTCTACCTCTGCCAAGAACTGGATGGACAGTGACTGCTACAAGAGCTAGGATAAGACAGATCCTTTTTCTTACAAGCTGTGCAAATTTGGACTTAGTTTTTATACCTTAGTTTTTATTTTGCTTGTTTGTTTGTTTTGTGTTTTCTGATAGATTATAAGTAATAGTGCCCACTTACTGAAAAATGGAAGACTAATTGAAATGATCCATGTTTAACTAAACTCCTTCCATAAACGAAGCTTAACTTTCTGGGGGAAAAACGCACATGAAAATCAACTTAGCTTCCCTAGGAAGTGCAAGAGAAATGAATTCTACTTGAACATCAAAGATGCTTTGCAGTGAGCATACATTTCAAGTACAGCCTAAAGAATGTGATCATTCTAAGAAATGAATCAGAACTTTTGTCAGTGTCAGCCGTGTGGATGAGTCATGTCCATTGCTTGACCAGTTTGCTGTCTGTGAAAGAATATTTTCTCTCTACATGACCCTCCTTAGGCATACCATGCATCATTGATCCTTTGCTCTGTGACCCTATACTTTCCTTGAACAGAAAGTTTGGGACACCACTGAGTTATAGGATGTTACAATACAGGTTCTCTTACATGCTGAGTCCTCCCAGACTCAGCAAAATTTTCTGATCTCTCTAAATATATTAATAATTTTATCTGTGTCATTTCTATCTTCTCTAGCTCCACTTATCCTTTAGGTTGGTCTTGTTAGTTTTATCTAGTAGACTCTAGATGATCTATTCTTGTTCTCTTATTTGCATGTGTGTGTGTGTGTGTGTGTGTATGTGTATATATGTGCGTGCGTGCGTGTGTGTGTGTGTGTGTGTGTGTGTGTAACACACTGACTGGAAGAAGCTGTGATGCAGAGGAGAGGAGGAAGCCTGGCACCCTGGTCCTGGGGGCTGTAGGCTGGAGAGAAGAAGGGGCTAGATGAGAGTTTGTCCTGACTCTCTCTGCAACTTCAGGCAGTATTGGGTGTTAAGAAAGCACTGATGCTAAAGGTAAAGGGGAGCTGCTGGGCTCTGCTTGGATCTGAGCTTCACCAAAGGCCATGGTGGAAGTCTAACCTGGGCAGTAAAATAGCAGGGCATAACTTGTCAACCATCATGACTAGGCTGAATTTAGTCCTGAAGTTTTGTTTTTCATGGGTGCTCAGATAGTTGTTTATCTTCTTATTGCAAGAGAAAGTCAGGAGGAAAGAGGAGACTGACTGAAACATCATGCGGCTAGAGAGCCAGTCAGTGTGTCCCAAGTACTGGTTGTCACCCGCAGAGGGACAAATACTTCCACTGAGTAGAAACTTTAGTCTTCCTGAGGATGTAAGATACTGAGCTGATAGAAATTTTCAAAGTTTTTCATATATTTCTTAGCTTTTAATTTGGGCAGTGAGGTATTACACGAAGTCCAATTTTAAGTGTCAAAACACAAACAGAAACCATCTTGATTCAGATATCATGTGCCACCAGAGAATGTGAATGTTTCACATGAATTGAAAGGAATTTTTTAGGTAAAAGTAGGTAGGAAATCTTTCAAATCCTAGCATCTTTCAAATTCCTTTTCTTCTCAAAGCTGAGGGTCAGGCTGTGGAAGAGGAGCACCTGCTTTCTCACATACACCCTCTTTCTGTCATCATGGAATCTGGGCTAAAGCAGTGCTCACCACACCAATGAGGCACTACATGAAAGTAAATTCAAAAGTCCTTGTCTCTTTCCCACTGGTGCCCAAAGAGGGAAGAAGAATTTATCAATCCATGTGGCCACCTTCCAGGCCCAATGAGACAAAACATTGTTATCACATTTCAAAGTGTCAGCCCTCTTTTAAAAAAAGAGTATAATCTTGATTTCATAGAATCAAAGTCTATTTGGAACAGACTATACCAACATGAAAGAAGCAAAAGATCAAGGTTAGTGCTTGCCTCGTGGAGTCCAGAGTTTCAAGTTTCTTTCTAATTATGTTATCACACAATTGAAATAATTAATCCTCAAAGTTTCATTCCATGCTGTCCTTGGGAACTTGCAAAATAATATTGTTAACATATTAGAAAGTTCAATTAAAGTCAGTTAGAAGGCCATTTTATAAAACTCTTTTAAGAGTAAGTTATTCTTCCATAGAATATGAAAATATTAGGTAGTACAAATCATCAAAAGAATATAAATTTTCTCTTTCTACCATAAACTTTAAACTTTTGCCATCTGCTTTTACGCATTTACATCAAGCTTTGTAACCACTCTAAGTTTATGTCAATATTATGTTATTTCATACAGAATATGAGGAATTTTGGCATTCTGTTTTTTTTTCCAAGTTTGATAACCTCTACTTTATATAGCTTTTCTGACTTTAAAACTCTGCTGAAAAAAATCAATACTTGCTTACTGATCTATGGCACCTTGAAGTTTTGCATAAAATTTTACAGCTGTTGAGCTTAACTATTTTATAGATGATAAAAGTAAAAGTCCTCTGAGATTATGTAATGTATTCAGGCCACATGTTGCTAAACAAATGTCTGGAATGGAAATAGGCATTAAGAAGGAGATTTGATCTCAAATTTCTTGGTTCTGTAGCCTACTGTATCTTGTCTTGTAGTATTGGGTTAACATGACAGAAAAGTAACCTTGACTCCTGTACTGCCACACAGCAAAATCAACCATCACTACAAAAAGTGGCATAAATATGAAAGGCCATATTCAGAATAGCATTTCCCCATCTGTTTAGTAGCCTTTTTCAATTTTTTTCATTCACCCATGTCCATGTAAGTCCACAGTGGCTGGCTTCCTTGTGTGGAGCTGGTACACAGGCACAGTACATCTCCCTTCCCCTTCATTCCCTTCTCCATCCTTCTCCCCACTACCTTCACCTCTTGATCTCCTTCCCTTTGCAAACGATCTACGTCCTTTTGAAAGAGGATGAAACTCTACAGTATCAAAGCAAGTTGTTTGTTTTATTTTTGCTTTTTTTCCCCTCCTTCATCTTCTCTTTCTCTCTTTCCTCTCTCCACTCTTCCTCAGTCTTGCATTTTTTCAAAGTGAAGTTTTCTTCTGAACATCAAGAAATTTAGCCACTCCTCATCTGACTATGCAGTGTTGCCATTGCCTACCGCAGTCATCCCTAGCTAACTCACTGCCCTCTTTCCTCCATTCAAGTTTTTCTAGGAATGCAATATATCGTGCAAAAGAAGCCTGGAGAGAGAACTTGCCATCTTGAATTGTCTAGGAACCTCAGGAAAAGTAGTGCCAATGTAAATTAATAAAGCATATGGGAACAGTGCATATGAAGTTCTAGGATCTGTGTTATGAAGTTCAACTGAAAGCAGCAGATGGCAGAGGAGTGCCATTGCTTAGCAATGAGAAATGAGCTAGAATCAGGATTCATAAGTTAGATATTAGTTTCTGATGCAAGTACAATTTAAGACCATTCTATCCATATTATTTATTAACTCAGTGTCAGTATAAAATTCGTTTAAGAAAAAAATGTAAATGATGAAAAAAAGTAAATGGGGCTTATAAAAGGATATTAATGCCAAGAGAAGGAAATTATACCCCAAAATATAAATCAAAATGTTTATGTAAGTAAGAAGTTATAATTTAGGAAGCAATTGCTGCTTGGTTTTGTGCCAATAATAGCAATGGCATAAACTTCAATAAGAGATACTTTGACCAATAGGATGAGGTAAATGCTGAGATCCAACTGATATGAAGTGAAGGGTGATGTAAATGATAAACTAGATATACAACAGTTTTGAAATTTGAAAATGGAATAGTATAGAATAGAATTGATGGCTGGGGAGACAGCTCAGCAGTCTAAACACCTGCCTGGCAAACGCAAGGACCTGGGTTGTATTCCTTGGTACTGCATGCCGGGCTGGTCCCAGAGCACTGAGCAAGCTATGACAGTGACCAAAACCGGGCATGGTAGCATGCAGGTAATCCCTGTGCTTAGAGCCTGGGACAGAAGAGTCACTATGGGTCCCAGCTGCATAGTGAAATCCTGTACCAAATAAATAACTTTTAAAACATTAGAACAAAAAATAGAATGGACACCCTTGACATCCAGTCAGCAAGCTAGAGGACAAACTGGATACTTATCAAAAGAACCTATAATTAACTATTTTTTAAAAAGAGACACTTGTCTAAATAATGAAAAGTTCAAAAACAATAGAATACTTGATTACTTCATTCATTGAAATAATATTTCTGAACATTTATTATGTTTCATACTTAGACACAATCAAGCAAAAAGAAATCAAGGCCATTTCATAAATATCACACATTGTAGTTCAAGGCAAAGAAGAAAGAAACCTGGCAAAGGGTTGTTTTTCCATTGATAACAAGAAAACTGTATAGTCAAGAAATTCCACACAATTAATGAGTGTAATAATTTAAATCTTATAATTACAGAGAAAATGAAGAACATAAACAAATGAAAGGTGGAAGTACTAATCCGACTATAGGAAACACATCCATGAAGATGCCCTCCCTCAAGTCTCCAGTTGGTTGGTGTGAGCCCTTGCTATCCCGAGTGAGGTCTACAACCCCAGGCCTGGGCTTCACTTGGTTACTGATCCTGCACTCTTTAGTCAGGACCTGAGCTGTAAAAGACCCAGAGGTGGATCACGTGCACGTTGTTTACTCAGGTTTACATTATGCTTCACAAGTAGTGAGGATTTGGGGCAATAGAGTCGGTGAGCGAAAACCATATGTGCTCTGTATGTTACCCACCCCAATGACCCTCTTTTATGAACATTCCTGAAAGACTTACAAAATGTGTAATTGCTAGGTAACAGATAAAACTACTAGGGCCAAAAAGTAGAAATTGCATAAGTCATAGAGCAAAAAGCCCTAGCTAAGGCTTATTTAATTACATAGATTTAAGCCAACCAGCCAATCTACAAACAACAAAAAAAAAAGAAAACTTTAACCACTGTCTCAAAGAAGAAATGAAGAATTGCAGCTACCACTACATATCAGCTCATAATAAACAATCACTTGTACTCACAGATAAAACTTTAGTTATTTAATAAGAATAACTGTGATTTGTATGTTTATGTTAAGGAAGTAGGAAAAACTATAATAGCTTTGTGGAAAAGGAGAAACTGAATTTGAGATTCCTGGTGACAAAACAAATTCAGTCAATATTATTTTTATTCACCTTATAAATCATGGTCCATTATTAGCCATAGTGTTGTTATTCTGCTTCACATTGGCACAGAAGAATATCACTATTCAGTTACTATTGCACTGCCCCCAACCCTGCCCTCCAATGACAATCCCTAGCTGCCAAAACACAGACTCAACAGAAAGTGTTTACTACCCAATTAGAAGAATGTAGATAATTTTTGCTTATTTATAATTTAGCATTCACTTCAATAATCTGATGAATTCCAGGAAGGAAAGAGAAGGAAGAGTTTTATTCATTTTTTATTGATTTTCCTAGTCAAAACCACAGGTCAACAACGACATGTAGTATTCCTCTGCCCTGATTTAGGACATAAAGGTTTTTATCGTGTTTTGTAGACAAGCAAAAGGCAAATATGTGTGATTTTCTAAACAAAGATAGCTTTGAAGAGATGTGAGCAAACTACAAATTTAATAGCTGTAGCTATTCAATGTTTGCTAGGAAAAGTGTGCGTTTTTGACGTACTTTGCTGAACAATAACAGAATAGGAAATATCCATCATATCTGTTCTCTTAAGGAAATGAAACTACTGTATGGTTATTCCAGAGGATAAAGAGAAAGAGGGCAAAGACAAGCGCCAGGTCTCCCCGGTCTTAGAAGGTTAACTTCCTACATAGGGTGGCTTTTCCTACACAGGAGACAGAGGTTGGAAACTGTGGGCCTGTATCTTTAATACGAGAAAGCCTGAACAGAATGGAAAAAGATGAAACAAAGATGGAGATGCTTGAAGAAAACAATATGTAATGTATTATTTATTGTAACTGTCCATTGTGCCTTTTTTTTTGTGGGACCAGGGTTCAAATCACGACCTTGCACTTGCCAGGCAGGCACTTGTGCCATGGAGCTATCTCCCAGGTCCCTAATGAACCTGCTTTGAAACTGTTTCATTGCTATTTTATCTTTTTGTCTCATTAAAATGAATTTTAAAAAGATGGAGATGGTTCTTTTTTGAGGGGGAAGGTTGGGTGGCTCAGGCTGCTGTAAGGCCGGGTCTAGTGCAACGTGTGGAGCTGAAGATCAAACCATGGTCCCCTGTGCCTGACTGAGTTTGCCCAAGCAGTTGCTTTAAACAACTGAGCTAACCTGCAAGCTCCCAGATGGAGATGCTTCTTTACATGAACAAATTCGATTCAGTGAACTTGTATTAATCAACTGATTTGAAAGAAAAAATATCAAGCGGTATTTTCTGCTGTCAAAGAACATAAACTTCAGAAGATCAAGTAGGGAAAAATGAGATAAATGCTGTAAAAAGAGTAACTAGACAAGAAAACCAGTATGATAGGAAAATACTCAGAGAGGAAATGACACTTACACCAGACTTCATGTATCTTGACAGGTGAATACATTAGGTGAGAACAATTCCAAGTGGAGAACTATCTTCCCAGGAAGGATGGTGCATGATGCATATTTTGGCTGGAGATAGTGTGTGAGAAAGTATCTCATTTGGGAAGTATTTTAAAGGCAAACAGGATCTAGTTGCATATTACTTCTAAAGCTTATTTGCTTTTCAATGATATCCACTTATATCAAGTGTCCTTGTAAAGGAGGAGGTTCTTTCTCAGGTTTTAGTTGAAATATGTTATATAGAGAATAATATGAGGATACAGAATCAGAGCAAGAAATCAAAATAGAATCAAACTGGAAAAGAACAGAAAGCCCTCAAGCCCTCATCAAAATAACTGCGTGTTATCAGTGAGGTTAAGGCAGCAACACTTGTCTCTTTCTGCTTACATGCGGTTGAAAGACAGTCATTACTGAGTACCTATTGGGACAGTATAGAGCCAAGTACTTACCATCCTGGAGGGTACTGGACATGTGCCCTGTCACGGGACCTGCACAACATCACATTATACAAAGTTGTGTATCTCCTTCCCACAGATAAATCGTATCCCTACAGTCACACAACTCAGAAAGAAGCAGAGTGGAAAGTCAAACCTCAGCTAGTCTGGCTGAAATGCTAGTATCCTGCTAAAACTACTCAGGTTCTCTCCAGAAGGGAGAGCTCCAGCTCAGATGGGGAGTGTCCTCAAAGCCCTCTGCTAAACTTGGTCACCTGCTGCTGGTGTCCTTGGGAGCAGGAAGGCCCTAGGAGGAGATGTGTCACCCAAAGCCTTGGCAAGGGGGATCCTGGCTCTGCTCTCTCTCTGCTGCTGGCCACCATGAGAGAAGCAGCTTTCCTCTGCCATGTGCTGGTGCTCTGGGACACAACATCATCAACAGCTCCAAAGACAAGAGAACCAGGAACAGAATTTGTTGAAACTTGGTGACAAAATAGATCTCTCTTCCGTTGGGTTGTCTCAGGTATTTTGTCAAAATAGTGGACAACTGAGTAACATGGCGAGAGCTTTCTTTTCTCCCTTCTTGTAGCAACTCATCTAAGAAGTGACCAGAAGTAAAAATTTACCAGTTGATAATAACTTCCTGTGAGTGCTAGTTTCTAGGCAATGTTAGTATTCTTCCTCAATGTCCAATACAGTGTTAGTTGTCACACCATAGACAATATGTATTAAACAGATTATTGTCATATACTAATAAAGGGTTATTAAACAAGCTAACAGCTAATCTAAACAAACGATTTACTGCCCATCTCATACAGCCGTAGCAAAGTCACACAAGAGTGAGGTAACACCAGAAATTTATTTCTCACAGTTCGGTGGCTATTGAGTCCAAGATCAAAGAGATTCAACAAATTAATGGTGTGGTTTGGGAAACAGTGTAACAATTTATAGCACTGCCTGTGTGAAAATTTGAAAATATGCTATCTCTGAGTTTATTACTCAACAAAGAAACAAACACCTGTGGCTCAAAGAGGAAATGATATCTAAGAAGAGTAGAAATACTATTTGTGAAAGTTGTGTTAGTACAAGAAATCCCAGAAAATCCAAACATCCAAAAAAGACTGTGCACCTTCCAAAGAATTATAATTCTCTGATAATGTCAATAAGCTATTTCTGAAGAGAGAAACATTTGTTTTCCTTGGTTTCTTTCTACTTTTAAATAAACATTTACTTGAGAGAGAGAGAGAGAGTATAGAAATAATTGACATGACTTTAGAAGCAGCACATAATTAGAAGACCAGAGTGATAGGTATTCCAGGCATGGTTTTAGTATTACACGTTGTTATCCTCAGCGTATTTGCTTAGTTCACAGATATCAGTACATATAGTTAGTCAAGGTGCAAATTCTACCAATTACCTGCTAGTTTCAAAAACCTGTTGGAGATAGAGTTTATGACCACAGTTGAAATGCTATAACACACTATTGATAATAAAAAGAATAAAATCCAACAACTTAAACTAACCATGAATGATATCTTGATGTCTATCTTCCGGAGTATTTACACAAATAGTTTTGAAGGACTTATACCATTTACTGCTTTTTAAATGTACATGCCAGTTCTCAGAACAACTTCGTGTCCATAAATGTTTGTCTATGACACTTTGTTTTCTATAATTCAATTATACTTTACTAAAGAAGATTTTATTCTACTACTATGCCAATCACAATTGTAATATTTAAATTTGAATGGCTAATTTTTATTTTCTAAATGAACATTTTAATGTACTTATTTGTTTTCATTTCATGTAATTTATTTGATTTTCATCACCAATTTTCTTCCAAAAATTTTTCTTTTCCTGATATGACCAGTAATTTTCCAGGCTCACAGATGTTCTAGCAGAGATTACACAACTGCTAACCTGAAAGATAACCTGGGCTGAGTTTGTGCTCTCTAAAACCAAATAATGAATTTTAGGAATCACAGAGGTTAAGAGCAGATCACATTTATTGGGAGAAAAAGCTGCCCAAGAATGGGACAGAAAGGATCTGTTGTGGGTGTCTCTCAATGGCAGGAGCAGTGCTGGAGGTAAGGGTGCAGGTAGGAAGAGAAGTCGGGGTATAATGGTCTTGGCCAAGTCCCCTGAGAAAAGGAGTGTCCACTGCAGGTATGAGGAGGACTAAGAGGGGAAGAAGAATCAGGAGGACAGTGGTAAGGGGTCAGGGGCACAAAGGGACCAGAAAAGGAGAATCAGGAGGCAGAGGGAGAATGGGTGATTATTTAGGAGAAGTGGATTTGGTCTTGGCAACTGCAATTACAGCATGATTTCTTAGGATTTGACACTTATATTGGCAAGTGCAGACCCGCTTGGGTGGGTCTACAACTAAGTCAATACAAGCCTAAATATAAACAATTCAATCAGAATGTCCAGGACCATGAAAGATGACTTTACAGACCTATTGACAGAGAAACAATGTAAAAGATCCCTCCAGGGGCCAACATACCCCAAAAGAGGGCCACTCAAGTTCACAAAAGATCCAAAGTTTTCCTGAGTAGACAGTGTCATCATAAGAAGATGCTCTCTGGCAAAAGTCCTGAAAATAGTTAAGGACACATTGCAAAGGCAACTATGATGCAGCAGCAGATTGATCCATGGTGAAAGTGACAAATTTTATACCGGAAACAAACAAACACAAAACAATTACAAGAGACACAAGTTCGGTTTGAGGACTGATATCAAGTCCCAACCAACATCTTGGACTGGTAATTGGTCCCAGAGACTTTCAATCTCTTCAACAACTCCCCAGGAGTGCCCCAAGAAACAGAAACAGTCTTACAAGTAAGGATCCACATGGCTCATTCCAAATTAGTGTCCAGAGTTTTTGATTTCACTTTGAAACAAAGAATTCCTCAGGGCAAGGTATGTCTCTCAGTGGTCACCCTGAGGAGTATTCTTCTCAAATAAAGACTTGGATCCTATAAATCTGCTTATGGGGATCCCAGTTAAGCCCCCAGATGTTATGAGTTCATAACCAATATAGAAATTTAAGTAGCCAATTAAGATTTTGAAGGCCTTTCAATATCTAAGCTCAGTGACCATCAATATAGACCCCTGTGTCAGAGTCCAAGTGAGCGACCACAAGCAGAGAAAATGAAAGGCTATATAAAGTGAAAGGAAATATATAGCATACATCTTGCTTGCCAGTTAGAATAAATATATAATATATATAGCATACATCCTGCTTGTCAGTTCGATTTTTTTCACTATTCATCTATCTTTTTCTTCCTATATATCTGTCTTTTTCTTTCTATGCATCTGGCTTTTCTTCCTGTTATTACTCAAGGTCTAAGCCTTCTCAGGGTATGATTTTTCCTTGTGGTTACTCCTTTTGCATGTAGGCTTGTTTTTGCAACTCTGGGGTAAGCTGAAGTTTATCATGGCAATGCTTATGCTGAGTCTGGATTTAGGCCATCACAGATGTCTCTGAAGTAGACTAAGGGACACTAAGTGACATATGTGGTCACTGATGCTTGAAAATATTTTCTGTTACTCATTGTAATTTCCAGATTTTGGAAAGGAAAAACAAATTCCAAAAGTCTTTGAATTTCTTTCTGTTAATGAAAGGATTTGCTCCCTGATGGTTTTTGCTGCATTCCAGTCCTCCATGGCCTGAACTGAGATTCAGAAGACAGCCCTGGTGCTAGGTCTCAACCTCTTCATTCACCCATGGGCTCTACAGAGCATGATACTGCCTAGTGATATTTATTATTGACATGTATAATGGATCAAAATGGCTTTCTTAATGCAACTTGATGTCTTTTAATTATTGGTTATTGGGAGAATAGCCTAAAACTATCATATTTAGTAAAAGTTATTGCTAGAAACTTTTCCTTCTATGGAGAATGTCCTCAGTATATTGAGAAATGTTGTATTGCATGTGTGTATCATTTTCAGTAGTATAGCCATTTTTAACAGCATTAATTCTGCCAATCCATGAATGTGAAGTTCTTTCCATTTCCTAGCAGTGTCTTTAGCTTCTTTCTTTAATATTTTGTAATTAACATTATGAGGTCTTTTATTACCTTGTTATATTTATTCCTAAGTGTATTATTAAAGTTGTTTTCTTTGGGATGTATGACTATAAATTTTCTCTGAGAATGGCCTTTATTGCATTCCAGATTTTGATATGTGAACTTTTATAAGTATTTGATTCTAGGATTATTTAATTTCCCTCTGATTTTCTCAATGACCCACTGGTTACTCTAAAGTACATTATTTCATCTCAATGTGTCTCTGTAGTTTCTGTACTGCTTCTTTGTCAGCTTGTTCAGTATAACAAAGTTAGTCCTGCTTGCTTCTAGATTCCATTTGCATGGAATATTGTCATCCACCCTTTTCTTTCAGAGTACATACCTCTTTGCAACTTATATGTGCTCCTTGAATGCAATATACTGTTGAATTTATTGTTTTTGTTCTATTTTCTGATGCTTCTTTTAATT
>PVKN010031749.1:0-12415 GCA_004027915.1 Capromys pilorides
CTTTTAAGTTTAACCTTAAACTTTGTGTAACCTCCTTGTGAGCTTGTTTCTCTGCCTCTATAAAAGGCTATAGAAAATAAACTGCGGCATGCAGTTGCAATTGCTGCCTTTGCTCTGCATCTCCTGTGTCCTGGTCTGATTTGCGATCGCAACGGTTTGTGACCCTTACCCAGGGACCCGGACGCACTAGACGTCCACATATACATATACATATACATATACATATACATATACATATACATATACATACATATACATATATAAACCAGGGATTGAACTCAGGCCCTCTTTTTCCACTGAATATTTCACTACTGATTAATTGAAATGCTCACTAATTGCGTGGAAGGTTATACTTCCTGTTGATATAATGTGTGATCATAGCTGAAGTTGCAGTATGGGAATCCCTTGCTCATCCATGAATGGATAACTTTGCTTTAAATAAAATTGCTTAGGCCAGCTAATTGCCTTGATTTCTCAAGGCCTGTCAATTAAAAGTGAAGGCCATTACCTCTTAAGAAGTCTTTACAACTGTTAAGTACTTGTTTTGAAAAAGTAATCAGCAACCTACAGGGAACTCAGAATCCAGCTGGCAAACCAGGGATTAATTTAGAAGTTCTCCTCTGGGATCCTGGAAAAGGTTTTCTTAAAGCTATCACTAAATATTTTTACTATTGCTAAAACAAAATGACTCTGACTTGCTATGCTGATTTGATCAAAGGGTAGACTTCATAATAAAAACAATCATTGCAGTTAGATTTTGGATTATTCTGCATTAGCTCTTTTATTCTTGAGATCACCAGAAGCACTGTCAAAAGTGTAGGACACAGAGTGGGGATAAGAAATGGAGTTCTACCCTCCAGTAAGGACAGTAATTGCAGTTGACTTGTATCTTTTCTCATTTCACAGCTCTCACCCACAATTACCAAATGAATTTCTATGAAATTTCCAGGAAATGCAGTCCTCCAACCAAATATATATGCAAGATCATGTCTTCTTCCCCTTCTCTCAAGAGCACAGGTTTGCCCCTGGGCTTACAGACCTGGAACTCCACTCAGCTGCAAAAATGGCTCCCATCCTCTGGTCCAGGAGTGCTGCTCTGCTCCTGGTACATTTTGCTCCCCTCATGTGAACTGAACTTGGATCAGTAACACCAGTTTGAGAACACTCATCTTAGGAGCTTTCTGCTTTTAGTTTGAAAACCCAGATCCAATTACAACCAGAAAGAAAAGGTGAATGAGTAGTGCAGAAGTCATGAACTACTAACAAAGTAACTTACTGGACATGTTTTTAAAGATATTCTTGTTGTGTAAAACCATGTATTATATAAATTTTAACACTTCAGCCATGTTTAATTATATAGTTCAATAGCACCAAGCATATTCACATTGTGCAACCAGCCCCACCTGCTATCTCCAGAACTTTTTAATACTGAAATAGAATCTCATGGGGTACCTTGAAAATAAATCCTGAAGTTGTAAACATCACATACTGAACTCCAATTTACAAGGAAGAAGGCCCAAGAGTGTTGTAAAGATTATTCATTCAGGCATTGTTTAATGTGCCACTGCTCTGTGGTATAGATCCACCTCAAAAGAATTTCTAAGGGTTGGTCTGCTGCTCTGCCTGACTCTAAATCCAGTTTAAGAAACACTGCTCAATTGATAACTGTCACTTCCTAGTAGGATACTGCTATTGTTCTTTCTATCTACATTTCGCTCTACAGGTGAAACCAAAGAGAGAGAGTGTGTGTGTGTGTGTGTGTGTGTGTGCACGCGCACGCGTGCACGTGCACATGTGTGTGCTTGTATGCTCATCTAAGAATGCTACATAAGACTAATTGCCACATTAAACCTCTCATCATTTTATTATCACAGAAACTGAATTAGTAAATGAGATGGAAAACGGCTCCTTTATCTCTGAGAAATTCTTCCTCTCTTTGGAAACTGCAATTTTTGGGGGCAGGGTGCATAATCTCATTGTGGGTGTATCATAAGCTACATGTGGACACATCAGGAAACTCAGGCCGTGCAGCCTGACGTGAAGAGGGCCCTTCAGAATGGCAGGTGGCCTTAGCCTCAATATTAGACTAAGTATTGCCTTCCTCCTATGCTTGTTATTTGTAAAAGCCCTTTATTTCAGGAGAAAAAGACATGTGTTCTCTTGATGTGTACCAAAGTATTCATGTGCATTCTGCCTCATCAAGACAGTCTGCCTGACACAGGTAAATCTGCCTGACAGGGAAGCTGAATGAAATGATGGGATGTGCAGAAGGAAACAAATAGGAGCTCAAGGGACAGCTTGAGACAGAGGCAGAACAAATAGTTAAGCAGCCTGGAGACATAATAATCATCTCAGAGCCCTTACAAAAGCATCTACCCATTCATTCAGCAAATAAGTCCTTATCCTAGTCTCTACACGGTAAAGTTAAGCTTTAAATATTTGTATTAGTTTCCTAGAACTTCCATAACACAGTACCAAAATTAGACAGCTAAGGGTCTGCAGGTCAGAAGTCGAAAGTCCATGCTATCTAAGCAGGCACTAGGGAAACATCTATTCCAAGCCTAGCTTCTAGCTCCCAGTTGCCTCAAGCAGTCCTTGGCTAGCAGAGGCATCAACCCAACCTTTCTCTTTCATGGAGTGATCTCTGCGAATATCTTCATGTTGTTTCCCTCTGTGTGTCTCTTGCACTGTCTTTATGGGGACACTAGTCATATTAGATTAGTGCCACTCTACAGATATCATTTTAACTGAACCTTGTAAAGACTTTATTTCTAAATCCACTCATATTCCCAAGTACTGAGGTTAAAATTCTAACATATCTTTTTGTAGAACAACAGCTCAACCCATAGCAAAGACGCCAGGACACAATACAAAGTTTCACACAGAAGAATCTCACATAGTGACAAGGATTTAAGCATCCATGCCAGTGATGCTCAACACAGTGGAACAGGGCATGGGGTAATGGGAACTGCCACTTGTTATTTTTATTGTTTTGGATTAATACGAATCCTATCTTTTATACTGTTTCCTTCTAAGCACAAAATCTTTTAGAGTAAGCAAAAATACAAAAATCTTCAGGCAGAACCCCCTTGGCTATGGCTCCCCTCTTAACTGCTTAACTAAGTAATACCAGCTTTCATGGTTTGTCCAATATTCATATGTTTTGGAGATAGAGGCAGAAAGTCAAATTACAAAAGATAATATAAAATATGCGATACATAAGATTAATTTTTAAAAATATATTTATAGGAAAATGGCCCCTAACATTCTAAATATCACAAATCAATCAATAGCAAGATTTGAAACCTATATTGGTACACTCCAAACGCATAGTAAATACATTCTTGCAAACATTGAGCAAAAGGTGATTCCGCCAGACAGGCATTGGCATATAAAGAAATAGCACTAATGTAACTGCTGTGAAGAAACCCAAAGGATTCCAGAAACATCATCAATAGCAGTGCTGTATGAATTACTCAATGTGGCTACGTGATAAAGAATTCAGGGTCATTCATGTCTAAAGCCTGAGTTCCCTAACTTGCTATACATATAGAAACTACTCATTTACTAAGTTTTAAAATCTGTATGTCTTTCAGAAGTATCAGACTAAATCAGAGAAAAATGAAATAGTTAAACTACTGGTGCAAAATAATGCAGAAGCAATGTTAAATTTTCTTATTAAGCAAAATGAGAAATAAATCATTTGTGACTTGCATTATTCTTAAACTTCCATACTACTGAAGAGTGTAACAAAAAGACTACCGACGTTTCTTTGAGCTAGAGATCTCACATTCATTTGGAATTGTTTTTCAAAGGAATTCTTGTTTCTTGTTTGTTTTGTTTTGTTTTGTTTTTTGTATTATGGCTGGCTCAGCTTGCCCTGGGGGTGAGGCTGGCGCAGCACGTGGTATCAGGGATGGAAGCATGGTCCCTAAGGTTGCCTAAGCTTTCCTAAGCAGGCGCTTTAGACCACTGAACCATCTTGCCAGCCCCAAAGGAATTCTTAAGATTCTCCTCTTTCCCATCTTGCAAGATGGTGGGCGAAAAAACTGAGAAGCCAGACACTAAGGAGAAGAAACCTGAAGGCAAAAAGTCCAAGAAAGGGCAGCCCCACAACAGCTGAAATCCTGTCCTGGTTAGAGGAATTGGTAGATACTCTCGATCTGCTATGTATTACAGAAAGGCTTTGCACAAGAGAAAGTACACAGCTGCTAAATCAAAGGTTGAGAAGAAAAAGTTCTTGCTGCAATCACAAAACCAGTCAGTGGGGACAAATATGGAGGTACACAGGTGGTTAAGCTTCGAAAGATACCCAAATACTATCTTACTGAAGATGTGTCCCAAAAACTCTTGAGTCACATCAAGAGCATATGAGGAAACTTTAAGCTAAAATCATTCCCAGCACCATCTTGATCATCCTCACCAGGCGTCACAGAGATGAGAGTGATCTTTCTGATGCAGTTGGCCAGTGGCTTGCTACTAGTGACAGAGGTTCTTAGCCTTAATTGTGTTCTTCTACAAAGAACACACCAGAAAGTTGTCATTGCCACCTCTACAAAAATTGATATCAGCAAAGTAAAAATCCCCAAACACCTCACTGATGCTTACTTCAAGAAGAAGCAGCAGTGGAAATGCAGACACCAGGAGTGTGAAATCTTCAACACCAAGAAAGAGACATACCAGATTTCAGAGCAGCATAAGATGCATCAGAAAACAGTGGACTCCCAGATTTTAGCAAAAATTGTAGCAATTTCTCAGCTCTGGGTCTACTTGTGATATGTTTTTGCTGACAAATGGAATTTATCCTCATAAATTAGTGTTCTAAATTTCTTACTAAGAACCTAATTAAATAACATACATTTAAAAAAAGAAAAAGAAATTCTTAAGATTCTGTTCTCTTCAGATATATAGTTTGCAAATATTTCCCCCCATTCTGTAAGTTGTCTCTTCTCTTTTAATTGATTCCTATCTTGTACAGAAGCTTTGATCTGATACAATCCCATTTGTC
The DNA here is from genome assembly GCA_004027915.1 of Capromys pilorides. Taxonomy (NCBI): domain Eukaryota; kingdom Metazoa; phylum Chordata; class Mammalia; order Rodentia; family Capromyidae; genus Capromys; species Capromys pilorides. The sequence continues at coordinate 5,009 of PVKN010031749.1, forward strand.
TATTTTTGCTTCCATTGCCTGTGCTTTTGGGATCTTATCCAATATAACTGGCTTCCTGATTTGGTTATACACATTATCTACAGGTCTTGAAATATCATATTTGCCACATAGATATATACAATTACCATGTATCAATTGAAACCATGTTTTTTTCCCAACAAGTTTTCAGAAACCTGTAAAATTATTATTACGAAAACATACCCAGATGTTTTCTTCTTGTCGATATTGCTTCCAGTTCCTCCCGCCATCACTGAACATCAAAAGATAGCTGGTCACCCAGTCAAAGCTCCCATATCCTCCTTGCGTTGCCACAGCAGTGACCTCCATTCGCTCTCCAAGGTCAATCTGCAGCCACTGGTATTTATTTGACACAAGTGGGGTCCAGCCACCAGCTCCTTTTATGGAATAGAAACAGCAGAAAAATGATAAAGTAGGAGAAAAAATTTAGCCTATCAGTTTCTGGAATAGAAAGCTTTTATCTCAAATTTACAGACCAAATTTGAGAAAAAGATCTGCATCAGAAAAAAAGAATCAAATGTGCGATTATGTGGAAGTGGGTGGACCCTTCATAACTTTCATGTTTCCCCAGAGGACATGATCCTCTGCTGTATGGAGGGCAGGTGCCACACTAGGTGGAGAAAGTCTCTGATGTCACGGCAGACTGATAATTCAGCATTCATATCACCCTTTTGAAATGAGTGCATTTGATAGCCCTGGGTACAACTTGTCTTTCTCCAGACACAAGAGATTAATTTCTATCATAGCAAGTACATAATTGAGCATTAAGTAAATAAAATAGTCACAACATGATTGTGCACTTAAAAGGTTTGCGGTCTCATAGGAAGGACAGGAATTTAAAGGAATGATCTGAAGCCTACAGGGAAGCTCAGTAATTGTGTGTGTTTTTCATGTGTAAGGCCCAAAGTTCGATCCCCAATATTTCAAAACAACTAAACAAAATAATTCAAAGAAGGGAGCACCTTGTGAATAGATCTCACTGTGTACAGTTCAATTCTGAAGTAGACAATCAAATGGTTGTTACTAGAGATTGAGAAATGTGGTTGGGAAGATAATAGAAAAAAAAAGTTCTTAAGAACTAACAGAATAACAAGGAATCAAGAGCATTCTAGTTAGGGCATATCATGCCCTCTGTTCCCACTGGCCAGAATGGGAAGATACTGAGGTCTGTCTTGGATAATGAGATGAACTATGTCATATATTAAGGAGATAATATAAAACAGAACTTTTGCATTTTTGTTTTGACAAGGACAACGCAAAAAAGAAGAATGTGAATAGAAATGGCTGGTGCTATCTTATTGATGCTTGCTACTTTGCCAGTCAAATAAAATGATTCTCTCAATCATTACTTCTTTAATAATAAATGCCTTGAAAATGGGCATAAATAATTCCCAAGCTGAGAGTAGTACATTCACTTTCCCCTAGTTCTGTCACTTATTTGAAGGCTTTGACAGAAAGGTCTGAAAATGTCAACAGTTTACTATTCATCAATTTATGCTGCAGTCTTTTAATGAAGGGTTATTGTTCATAACTATATAACACTTTGTAAAGTATTCAGTACCAAAACCAAGTAAGTGTTTAAAAGGTTTCATATCATTACATCTAGGAGGAGCAGCAAAGGAATACGGACACTTCCCTGTAAGCTAGCATGAAAGAAGTGCAGAGAAATGTATGTATAGGCACCTCTTTTATTATTATTATTTTTAATAAAAAATAACAATGCAACAGTTTCAAAACACATTAATAGTACATTCTCAATAATTGATACAATGCATGTTGTTGCCCTTGTAGTAGTTATTCAGAGCATAGGATGCAGACATGATAATTTTTCTAATTATTATTGATATAAAAATTTCTTCTCATTGAATTAAGAGACAGCAGTTGCATACATAATCCAATATTCCATAATCATAGTGGGTTATTGGCAGAACTGAGAATGTCAGAAGCTGTTGATTTAAGCCTTTTACAGCTCAACATACTAGTCTAGCTTTACTTTTTATGCCTCATGGTTAAACTTTCCTGTTGGGTGGTTAAGGGCAAGTTAAAGCAAGACTGTGTAACAGAACATGTAACTTTTGTATCTCCCAAGGTCAGTCAAATCCCCTCAGGATTTATATAGGCACCTCTTTGAATTAATGGTCATATGCTCATCTACTCTTTCCTTATGATCCCCACATTTACAAATTCTTTAAAATTTAGATTCTATGATTTTTTTGTAATCAATCTTTATTCAAAAATAGTTTTCTTCTGAGTATACCATAAGCACATCACCATTTTGATATGGACTTAAATACATACACGTTTTGTTCTGCTTGTCCTTTTTTTAATGTGTTTAGTACAGGATCTACATAGTCTCACTACACAGATTGAACTCATAGTAATCCTTCCATTTTCAGCCTCCCAAGCTCTGTGATTATAGGCCCATGCTAGCAGGACAACCATTAAGTCCTATAGCTCCATGTGATCACCCATGGACAGTTTTGGAAAAACGTTTGGGTGACCCCTCCTCTATGGAATTGCTGGCCACAGCTCTGTGGGTTACAGATACCACGGCCTCTATCTTGGGCTTACCTTGCTCACTGCCCATGGCTTTCTTCAGCTGATCCACATCATTGGCATCCCAAGTTTCCTTAGTTTTAATGCACTTTCAGATTTACTCTCATGGCTTTATTTACTTTTCCCTCAAGACTGTACTGTCTGGCCTCCAATACTTTCCTTTGAAATATGGGTGGAAGCCTCCCTGAACTCATCATGCCTATAAAACCAGCAGCATGAGGATGATGCCAACATTTGCCACCAACCTGAGTAATAACTAGGCCCCCTTAGACCATGACTACAGGAGTCTCTAACTGCCTAGGTGCCTGAACACTGTCAGCTGAATCCCAGGAAACCAATTTAAGAAGGATGCCCTGGGGCTGTTTTCTCAAAGCAAATTCTTTCACTTTTTCACACATAAACCTGCTAAGGGTGACATTCTGAGGACTCCCGTGATGCTCAATGTTATGGTTTGTATCTAGTTGTCCCCCCAAAGCCTCATATAAATCATAGGGCTGTCAAGCTCACAGATCAATGGGTGGGGCCAGAGGACCAGTGTGGGGCTTAAGGGGCAGGGCCAGAGCGAGGTGCAGAACTGTTAAACTGACAGCATGCACCTCCCCCGTCCCCCTACCCTCAGCCTGGTGGCCTCTCTCTGAGGGATGGAGTAGGTCATCCTGAACAAAATGGCACCTCAGCCTCTCTTTCAGACCCTGTAGCATGGGACGGCAGTGTCTCAAGGTCTTGCTATGTAATTCAGGCTGCTTTTAACTATGAAGCCTCCAGTAATCGTGAGCTAAATAAACCTTTCCTTCCCTAAGCTTGTGTGTCTGGTATTTGTCCCAGCAATGAGAATAGCCCAGTACCCCACTCCTGGTGCCAAACTCTGTCTTAGTGACTTTTCTCTCATTGCTGGGACAAATACCTGACATGTAAGCTTAAGGAAGGAAAGGTTTATTTACTCACAGTTACCGGAGGTTTCATAATTTAAAGCAGCCTGAATTATGTAAGAAGAACTCGAGACTCTATGACACAATGTCCAGGATGATTTGCTCCATACCTCTGAGAGAATGCCACCTGGCGGGGGTGGGGATGGATCTCTGACAGCATGTGCTCTCAGTTTAACAGTTTGTGCCTCTCTTGGCCATACCATTCAAGCCCCGCCTTGGTGCTTTGGCCCTGCCCCTTGAGCCATGCACTTAACAGCCCCATGATTTACATGAGGCTTTGGGGAGACAACTAGATACAAACCATAACACCCTGAAACCATGTATCCTACTATCCTGATGTAAAGTACCTGATATCCATTTCATGCTAGCCTTTTTAGCAACCAAGTTCTCCAAAGTACAAACTTTTCAGGTGATTTGTTTCTGGCCAAGCTTCACATCTTTCAGCTGTGGTCCTTTTCTTTTGATTCTCAGTGTAGATCTTGCTATAAAGCCACCAACAGTGCATATGCCACACCCTGTATGTTGAGGTACCTTAAAATTTCCTTCACATTTAATCAGCCTGCCACACTTAATCTCAGTCTCCTGCAAAGTTTTAGAGCATGAAAAATTCTAGACACATTTTCTTCCAGGGCCTGTCTCAAGTCCAGCTGCCAAGTAGTTCTTATTGTGAATTGAAACCTCCTAAGCTGAGAGTCCACTGTCTGCATTTTCATCAGACATCAGAATCTCCCATGAAGCTAAGCACACAATATTCTCAGGATCCTTCAGCCACCTTCTGCAAAGCTGTTTCAAAGGCTTTTAGACTATATGCTCAGATAGTCATAGCAACAACCCCACTCCTGGTAAAACAGTCTATCTTTGTCACTTTCTCATTATCAAGTCACAATATCTGACACCCACAACTTAGAGAAGGACAGGTTTATTTTGGCTCACAGTTTCTCAGAAGTTTAAATGCATAGTTGGCAGCCCCAAATGCAGAAACAGCATAGTGAAAGGTCTTGCTTCAGAGGAAAGCTGATGATGTCAAGGAGTCCAGGAAGCAGAGAAAGAATGAAGAAGTCATGGAGGGACGTATACCCTTTCATATCATGCCTTCAAGGAACCACTACTTCACTGACTATACTCTATCTCCTAACAACATATTTTGCTATACTAATGAGTACAATGTCCTATAATCCAATGACCCTCTAAAAGTTTTGCCTCTGGGTTCATGAGGTTTTGGGGGATGCTCATAAGCTAAACCTTAACACCACTGAAAGCTCTGGGGAACTGTTACATGTTTTGGATTCTTTCCTTGTTCTAATTAATTAGCATGAACATTCTTAGTTCATATTTCTTTGTTGATATTTTCACTCCCTTTCCCTAAAAAAATCAGAAAAATAATTAAAATCAAAACATATGTGGAGCACCAAATTGAGAGAAAACCATCATGTCCCTGGTATGCTACCCTGGGATCTAACTTGTCATTGTAGAAAACAGAAGCACTTATCCTCCTTGTTAATATCATGATTCACAGTTCTTTAGTGTGTTTTAATAGTTGTACTCCTGTTAACAGACCCATTACATTTCAATTTATCAATTTTGCCTGCGACACATAATATTCATATGCAAATAAGATACAGTTTTCAATCTTACTGCTGAAGTAATGAAACGCTATCATTAGCAGAGCTTCATCAAGATATCACAGTCAGGAAACCTATAATCCTACCTGGATTTTAAGGTTAGGTTGCTGTATGAGTGATTTAATTGCATGCAGAATGGGAATGGTAAAAAATATAAAATGACACTGAATAGTACTGATCTCCTTACGTTATTAAGGCAGATTTGGTCATTAATTTAGAAGGCCACAATGAAGTAATTGATGGGTCTGCACTCATGCAAGCTCCACCCCAACCCAGCCCAATAAATTCATTGCCGACCTTCTTCCTCCCCGAGTGACTTGCATCTCTTCTGCAGCCCTCCAATGCAGAGCAATAATTTCTTTGCTTTCTCCCACTTCTCTTCCATGCCAGGGGAAGGAACCTTACAATAACTTAAAAAAGAAAAATTCTACTAATAGTGTGTTAACTTCTCATTCACTTTCTGAAATAAAGAGTGAGGTATGTATGTATGTATGTATGTATGTATGTACCTGGAATTGAATTCTGGACTTTGTTCTTACCAGGCAGCTGCTGTGCTGCTGAGCTTTGTCTCTGGCCCTGTTCTTATTTTTTTAAGTAGTTGGGTTGTGCCGGGGTGTAATTCAGAGGAATGTAACTTGCCTGACATGTATGAAAACCAAAATTCAATCCTCAGCAACATACACACATGCGCACGCACACACACACACATGCGCACACACACACACAGTAAAGTAATAATGAAGGGAGTATAATAATAACAAAAGTCATCTCACTGAATTGTGAGTAGACACATCCAATTTTTATTACTTTAAATTAAAACTGATAAAAGTCTTGTCCTCCCCTCTTTGACAAAGACAAAGGTTACACACAAAGTGGAAAATAAGGGAAGGAAGAGCAATGAAAACCTGTGAAACAAATATTGTATACTGAAAATGCCAATCAATATTTTCATTCACATTGTCATTTTTCATTTCTAAAGGCATTCAGTGGTTTTGCTTTACCATACCCACTTATAAATGAAAATGATAAAACAACTAATTTACATGCCTGTAAAGATATCATTTAAAAAATGAAGAAATATTAATGTGGTGTATCAATCACTGTGTCTTTGCACATAACCCACTTGAATTATGTCCCTATAAGTTTCCTAACTGTATGTTGCAATTTTTAAGATTTGCTCCAGCACAGATAGTCATATTTTACTACCTTGAGGATGTCAAAGAAAAAATCTACATCCTTTGCTGCTTCGCCACTCTCCTGGGTCCATGGTAGGTACATTTTCATTCATCTGTAACTGTATATAATTCAATAAAACCACCTTTGTGAATTTTTGGCTCATCTAATAAATTTCTTGGTTATATATATAATCTCAAACAGCCAAGCAAGTAAGTAAGGGCAAGCAAGTAACGCAGTCTTTGCTTGCTGAGTAGAAATGGCGAATGTGAGGTGGTCATGCAAATGGGCATGGGACCAGGAATTGGAGCAGCACCAGAGGCCCTGACATTAACTCCACTCTTCTCCATGCACTTCACTCTAGTTCCCAAATAGTTTCTTACAGGAGTGATAAACACTCTTTGCAATTTTCTTTCTTATTTAATATCTTGGTATGGGAGGAAACTCAAAGTGAAACACTTAAAAATACCAATGTCAGTGACAGTAAGTTAGCTATCCATGTGTGATGGATTGTTCAGTCAACTAAACATCTGCAGCTCATCCTCCTCCAAAACATTTACCTTCTCATGGCTGGGGAGATAGCTCAGTAGAATAAGCACTTGTCTGGCAAGTGCAGGGACCTCAGTTCAATTCACAGTCTGATAAAAAAGAAAGAAAGAAAGAAAGAAAGAAAGAAAGAAAGAAAGAAAGAAAGAAAGAAAGAAAGAGAGAGAAAGTAAGTAAGTCAACACTCAACAAAACATTTACCTTCTCACTAAGGATGTTATGCAGTTCTACTAATTATAGTTTGTAAAATTGCTGTGAACAGCTTGCATGAAGAGAGGTATGTATTTATTAGTTACTGATGTAATATGATAGTCTATACCTGAATGCAAAAGGAATGTGCCCTAAATGTTACAATAATATAAGTGCTACTGACAAATATGTTTACAGGTAAAGTTAAAGAAAAATGTGTTCCGCCAAAACTATAAATTCTGTGAAGAAAATGTGGTGACCTAAAAACAGTCCAGCTGCCAAGTGTTGCTGTGAGAGAAAATAGATACCTATGTATCATGTGCTTCAGAAATTCAGGTGTGTCTCCTTTAATGCTGACTGTAATACTAAGATAA